>JASDQU010504888.1:11024-41896 GCA_032191745.1 Picea mariana | reverse complement strand
ACATGGAAATATATTATTCTACCTACGTGAGGGGTTAGGTCCCTAACATGTCCTCCCCCTTAAAAATAGGCTTCTCCTCAAGGCTTGAGGTGGGGAAATTTTTGTAGAATGGTAGATGGTTCCCAAGTGACATCTGCTGGAGTTATATCTTTCCACTGAACTAACACTTCCTTGATGGTTCTCTAACACATACGATGTTCACGCTGGTACAAAACTGCATGTGGTTGTATCCAAATGGAGCCTTCTTCATCCAACTCGGGAAGGTTGGTTTGAGTTTTGCACTTAGTTCCAATCAGCTTCTTTAAGCAGGAAACATGAAAAACAACATGGATCTTAGAATGACTGGGAAACACGAACTGATAGGCCACCTATCCCACATGCTTGAGAATGGTATAAGGACTATAAAATTTGGGCGCCAGTTTCTGACAATGTTCATCCTTGAGGAAATTTTTCTTGTAGGGTTTCATTCGAAGAAACACCTGATCTCCTTCTGCAAATTGACGTTCAGAGCTACCTTGATATGCTTGTTGCTTCATGCAATTTTGGGCCATGATCAAATTCTCTTGGAGGGTACGAACAATAGCCTCACGAACTATAAGTGTTTGTTCAACCACCTTGACCTTCGAGACACCTGGAAAATATGAGAGAACTCAAGGTGGCTTTTTTCCATATACCACTTCAAAAGGAGTCATGTGGGTAGTTGTATGGTACAAAGTGTTGTACCACCATTCATCTACTGGTTACCATTGATCCCACTAATTTTTCCTTTTCGACGCAAAACACCTCAAAAATGTTTCCAAACACTTGTTGACAATTTCAGTTTGACCATCATTCTGGGGATGATAAGTTGTGATGAGATGCAATTGGGTGCCTTGTAGCTTGAACAATTATTGCCAAAAATTGTTGGTGAAAGTTGGGTCGCGATCAGAGACAATAGAATGTGGCATGCCATGAAGCTTGAAGACCTTATCCATGAAAAGTTGAGCAAACGTGGATGTTGTAAATGGGTGTTGAAGAGAAAAGAAATGAGAATACTTGGAAAGACAATCAACTACCACCATGATGACTGATTTATTGCTCGATTTAGGTAATCCTACAATAAAGTCCATAGAGATATCCTGCCAAATAGCAGGTGGAATCGAAAGCGGTTGTAGTGTGCCAGGAGATTTGACTATTTCTCCCTTGTTGCATTGACACACATCACATTCATCCACAAAATTATGAACTTCTTGTTTCATACCATCCCATAAAAAAGAACATTTGACCCTGTCATAGTTCTTGGTAAACTCGTAGTTCCCAACTATGGGTGTAGCATTAAGCTCAGAAAGCATTGTGGATTTAATTTTTGACTATTTACTTAAATACAAACGGAATTTGTATCGAAGCTCATCATTGAGCCAAGAGTACACTAGGGAAACTGGAGAATTGGACTACGATTGGTGTATCAGATGCAAAATTTTGGGATCGTGTAGCCATTCCTTGTGAACATCTTGGAGCTAATATAGGACAATGAAGGAGAGATAAAAAAGGGACCCTTCATCTTCATATTTTCTGGAAAGTGCATCAGCAACCACATTATCTTTGACTTTCTTGTAAATGATTTCATAATCATATCTAAAGAGCTTAGTCACCTATTTTTGTTGCTTTGGGGAGGAAAGGCATTGTTCCAAAAAATACTTGAGGCTTTGATGATCTGTCTTAATTTGGAAGCGTCGCCCCAATAGATACAGGCGCCAAAGATCCACGACATGTAGAATAGCCAAAATTTCATTTTCATAGATTGATTTTCCCAAATTGTGCTCGGATAGTTGTTTTCTAGTAAAGACCAAAGGACAACCCTCTTTCATAAGGACAACGCGAATTCCTTTCCTGGAAGCATCACATTTGAGGACAAAGGTTTTTTTGAAATCAGTAAAGGCCAGGACTAGAGTGGTACACATGGCCATATTCAAGGTTTGGAAATCCTGAGAAGTTGTTGGAGTCCACGTGAAAGAATTCTTTTTAAGGAGTACAGTGAGAGGTGCCACAATTTTTCCATAATTCTTAACAAACTTGCGATAATAACCTGTTAAACCCATAAATCCACACAAGCTTTTGAGAGTCTTTGGGTGAGGCCAATCTTTCATAGCTTCAATCTTTTTAAGATCCACCGTGATGTCGGCCTTGCCAACAAGATGACCCAAGTACTTGACTTCTAAGGCACCAAAATCACATTTAGATTGTTTGAGGAAAAGTTGGTGCTGAGAGAGTAGATGGAGAACTCTATCCACATGAGGAAGATGGGTTGTCTAGGTTTTACTATAGATGAGGATATCATCAAATAAAACTCAGACAAAATGATGGAGAAAAGGAAAGAAGACATGATTCATGAGGCTTTGGAAAGTGGAGGGAGAATTACACAATCCAAAGGCATGACCAAAAACTCATATTAGCCCTCATGAGTTCTAAATGCAGTCTTAGGAATGTCTTCCTCTTTCATATAGATCTGGCGGTAGCCAGAACGAAGATCAAGTTTAGTAAAGAACTGGGTGCCACTCAATTCATCCAAGAGGTTATCAATGACAAGAATGGGAAATTTGTATTTAATGGTGAGTTTGTTGAGGGTGCGGAAGTCACGACACATGTGCCAAGAACCTTATTTCTTAAGTACCATGACCATAGGTGAAGAGTAGGGGCTTTTACTAGGGCGATGTTGAGGGGTCCCAAATCCCTTTAAGTCAACAACAGGAACCAAACCTGCCACCGAGGCCCAATTAGAATCTGTAGTGTTTTATAATAGAATGGTTCTCCAGATATGTCGATCTGGCCAAATAATCGATGGGCTT
This sequence comes from Picea mariana, assembly GCA_032191745.1. Classification (NCBI taxonomy): domain Eukaryota; kingdom Viridiplantae; phylum Streptophyta; class Pinopsida; order Pinales; family Pinaceae; genus Picea; species Picea mariana. Next base: position 39,071 of record JASDQU010504888.1, on the reverse strand, counting down.
TACATAGTGATTGACAAGATATCTTCTTGTGAAAGTTCCTCCTTCAGTTTAAATGTTCTCTTTTTGTATTTTCTCTTATTAGACCGGGTATGATAATAAGATGGGTGATGGTATAAACCAAATGGGTAAAAGGGGAAATCTTAACTACTGAAGAAGGCTGAGATTGGGATAACCCTCGTGCTCAAGCATGAAAACAAATATTTTCACACTTGTTACAAGCCTAGTACTAATAAATCAACTTGTTGGTATTTCAATTATTGACTGAGATACAATTATCGAAAGAAAACATACATGCAATAAAATGATGGAAAGACAAATAGTTTCCTTAGCTCTAACCATTAATCACACATTAACACAACGATTTTCTTTCCATCATTAAGGACAAGAACTACAAAAAAATATTGAATCCGCTAACTTATCAATAAATTCAGAAACTCTTACTCATTACAAAATCCATTCATGAAACAAAGTCGGAAGTAATTCCTCCTCAAATCCAATCACACACGCATTTGATGGAAAAAAAAAGTTTGTCTCTGATCCTAACAGGACTTCTCAATTAAGGTAGTTTAGAAATAGTTCTTTACAATTCCAAAAATGGGGGTCTTTGAAAAAACCATCGACCTTTTATAAAAGGTCGTTCCTCTTATTTATAAAAAAACATTAACTAAAAATAACTATCAAAAGTGCAATCTAAGTAAAAAAAATCATCGCCACATGGAGCTTCCATCTCTCTGTCTTCTAAGAGTCATAAAATGGCTTTACTGAAGTGGATGACTCTTCTCATACTCTGACCATTTGACAAAGATTTCCTCACATGTGTTGGCATACGGGAACCTGTGTTGGTCCATCGGGGCCGAAAGGATCTCTTTTACTTCTACTGCCCGTGCCTGATACTTGACTATTTTGACACTTAACTTCTATAATATTATTCGAGCCCTGATTGGGTGCTCCATGAACTGTTGTACTTGACCTGCCAGCATGTTCACCACCTTATCTATCTCTGCAGTCCATGCCAAGTCTTGTTTTGCATGTTGTTTGAATATGTCATGCAAGTCAACAAAGTCTTTCATCTCTCGATTAATATTGGCCCATATCCTTTCGCAATCGTCCCATTTTTCTTGGATCTTCCACTGAGGTTCTTAGACCATTTTCACCCAGTATTCAACCACTTTCCTTATCCGATCTATGTTGTTATCCCTTAGCACCCGAATGTCACGTTCTTAGGCATATCATCCCTTTTGAACCACGTTGATGTAATCAATTCTTTCCAATGCTTGGTGCACCTTCTCATGCCATCTTTCCAAATATTTGCAGGTCGCTAGTGCCATAAGGGTGTCTTCTTGGAATTCAGTTATCCCTGCAGTGAATATGTGTCGTTCATTCGTGAATTTTCCATAGGCGTCTTGGAACTCACTTTTCAAAAACACCCTGGCTTGTGTAGAGTCATGATAGTATTATGCCAAATGGCGTAGATTCTCTAATGCCTTTAGCGCAGTGGCCAACTCCTCTTCATCTTTCCTTGCTCTATCCAGGGTGGCATTTGTGATCGCCATCCATGCGCCAATAAGCTTAGACGTCTTGGTGTGCTCTGTGTTGATCAATTTTTCCTCTATGGTGATGAGGATCGAACTGTCCAATGTAAGCCACCTTTTCTTAGTGGTTATTTTCATGATGGATTTCCTCTTTCGGTCGTAGGCAATTGCTTGTATATCAGCAACCTCATCAACAGGTTCGGGGATTTGTTGTTCTCCCCAAGTTAGGGTATTTCCAGGCTCTCGACTAGGTATATCTATTCAAGGCTAGGTTCTTGGACCTCTCCTGTATGTCTAGATGGCTCAGTCTTTGGTTGTTTCTCATCAGGTGGTAAGGCACTAGCCAAAATCAAGGAATCGGGGGCGGGTTCGGTACTTACTTGGTAATTGGCTGTTGAGATACCGATTTCCTGTTGTGGGATTTCTTCTTCCTGTTCGCCCGATCCTAGCCCATCCCTCAAGTTTTCCATTGGGGTTCCTGATATGTCGATTGGATCATCGTCCAAGGAAATTTATACCTCATGCTCGCTCTACGGACGACTCTGAATTGGAGCATCGGGACCTGGGGTGGATGCTCTCTCGGGTTCTTTCTCCTCTATAATTTTCACTAGAGTGACAAGGGACACCTATGAACTCTCCTCATCATCGTAGATGGTTATTAAATTGAACAAGGAATTTTGTACACTTGTTCTCCCTGATGTGCTCGCTATCTCGGGTTGGGTCAAAATTTCTCCTGGTGATCCGACCTATGGTGGTGGAGCTTCAGGGTTTTATGACCCGGTGATTTCTTCAAGCTGCATCGACTCTAGGCCACTTGGTTCTCCTCGGCTTTTGATTGGGTCATCAGCGGTGATACTCGTCATTTCTACCAGATCAGGGTATTTTTTCAATTGATCAATGATTCTCTATGCCCCTTCAAGCAAGAGCAATCCCCTTCTATGTGCCTTTGTTGTCTCTTCTACTATGATTGCTTCTCTGGCTCTAAGGGCCTCTTGGGATGACTACTCTATCATTTTCACCTATTCATCCATGCTCCTGGCGTTGAACCTGGTCATATTTGGGTTAGCCATTCTCTATACCACCTCGTCCCAGTCCTAGGCGCACTCTCTGAAGATTTCATCCTCGAATTTATCATGAGCGTACGACCAACAAGATGACACTTGTGAAGCATGTTGGAGGACTAGGCCTTTAGGGTCGTGTTTGTGGAATTGGCCTATCAGGAACCTGAATTCCAGTTGGCTAAGCCCTTCTTGTTTGGCTTGAGCAGTATCCTTCACCAGATAGTACCCCACATGGAAACTGTAGGGTATGAAAGCCCGCTTCTTATCCTTGAATAATGTGGCGTTGTATCCCTACAGGATAGTTTGATAGTAGATTTCTCCCACAACGAGCCAATATGGGACATGAGCAGGTAGGATATGTGGTGCTTCGGTGGCCCTGAACTCCCTGATGTAGGTTGAGCGTTCTTCTAAATAACAATGGCCTACCTTTGCTACCATTTTCTTGGATGTTGCAGATAATCTTGGGCATTCCTTCCTAAATATAATAAAATGAATACGTGCAATGAATTCATCGCAGATGAGTGCATAAGGTTTTTTGTATTTGTTCTCCCATAGTATGCTGAAGTAGACGTGGACCGGGAGCTCCGCAATATTCTATCTTAAATTCATGCCAGCGAAGACATTCCTTGCGCACATGACATTGAGTAGGTATGAGGCCATGTAGAAAGTGGGTGCCTCCGCTTATTTCAACGTCTGAGCCTGTTGTACACAGATGCTTAATTGTTTTGAGATTATCACTCCCCAGTTGAAGCTGCTTCTGGATATCACCATTGTGTACGCCAATGACATCCATTCTTCCGAAAACTTGGAGTAGTCCTTATCTCCATATAGTCGGCATATGAGAGCCATCAAATAGATGTATGGCTCCCTCAAGTTGATCATCCCATACCATCCATTGCTCCATTTAGTGAAATTATTGTCCTCCTTCCACCATGAGGCCATCAACCGGCTAGTGTCATGAAATTCATAGAACATTACCATGAAGTCTGTGTTGAGCTGCTCCTCTGGGTCCCTGAGCTTGTAGTATTTTTGGAATTCTGTCAGGAGGAAAACTCTAACACACCCACCATTCGCATCATTGATACAACACTTTTGCCCATCCATATGGTCTATGAACCATTTTAGAACATCTATGCAGGGGAAAGTTGGGGTTTTTCTTGCCACCATGTGTAAATACGACCGTCGGATGTTTCGGAAAACCTGGTAATCTAGCGCCCTCACGTTTGGGTCACTGTGTGGGGTATACTCTAGGTATTCTTTGGGGATAATTATGTTGAAGAGATCCCCCCACTGTGGGAGAATTACTTTGGATCTGATGCTTGATTTTGTATCCCTGAAGGTTGGAGGCTGGATAAAATATTTCTTTGTTGATGTTTTAATGACAGGCACTGCCCTGGGAGCATACTCCAACTGCCTTGCGATCCCTAGAGAAGAACCTTTGCCTGTTTCAGCTTCCTTTAGCTTCGGTGCCATCGGCGAGCGTCTGGTGGTTGGATTTCTCAGTGGCATCTTACCTACAGCTAGAACATATTTTAGAGACCGTGCAAAAAAAAAACAGATGCATATATAAATTACGACCAACAAATTAACAAACTTGAATCCATACCTCTGCAGCTTGTTAAACCTGGTTTTGATAATCAGAGGGTCATTACAGTCTCGAGATGCTCACTTTTCTCCTTTGAATGCTCTGGAATTCAACCTGTGTGCATAATGAATTTCTCCAAAAAAATCGTTCCAGATATTTAAACAGGGATGAACTTACCTTGTCACATCAGCCATTCAATTTGGGTATGAGTGTATTTTCATTAAATTTATCGCCAGATCTTCGAAGATGTTTAAACGTAAATTCATTGTGGGTTGACAATGCAGGCACGTGTGGTAATGTGGTCTATCAACGATTTCAAATTGTTGTTGTTTAATCGGCGCATGAGGTAGCAACAAATGTTGGATCAGGAATTAACTGGTCTATTAAATGTCCAAATCCGATCGTGTCTGATGTTGCAAACATCACATCGTTTCACTCTTTTAGTTGGTGGATCGAGGGTCAGTATTGTGCTTCAAACATTTTCGTTGATATCTTCTTGCAAAATCTCTGACGTCGATCGATCTTGTCGTATGGAGATGACATGGAAAAGATGACTAGGAGGCGCGACTAGGAGCTAACGGAACCTTAATATGACTCGGGATGAAACTAGGTCGTACAACCCCCCTTACGTGGTAAAGACACATGGAATTAGAAACTAGTGACTTCATTTTCTCATGTTAATTGGAATCGGGACTTTCTTTAAGCTATACATTCTAAAACCCAATCCTATCTTGCTGATGCCGAAAAGTATCAAGGATCGGTGATCGGCGATAAACCTACCCAAGTGCTCTTAGATAGACTCTTAAAAAATTCTTGATGTCGAAAAAGTGTAAGGGATCGGCGATCGGTGATATGCTTGTCGCGGACAAAAACGATTGTTTTAAATTTTCTGGATTTCCGTGACCCCGATAAAGTGCATCAGTCATCAACTATCGGTTATTTTTTTATGACTTTGTTAATGTCTATTCTTCTCGTATTTTTCTGAGGTCGAAGGGGATCGGCTATCTCTTGAAACTTTATGCAAATAACTTATGCAAACCCTAAACTGCCTTCTTTTGATGCCGAAGGGGACCGGTGTTCGGCAATTATTGTAACTATGGTTCCCTTTCTTGCTTGAATTTTTTTTTTTACGCCGAACCTGAGCGCATTAGGTGCAGTGTTAGCTGTCGATTCTCAATTCGGGTGTTAATTTATTTTAGACATGGGGTTTCAAAAGTTCAAACAAACTTGACTTGATGATAAGAGTCATGAAAACAACACAAAGATAAACCATTTCCCGAAGTGAAATCGATTCAGACAGTGAAGAAAACAAGTGGTACCCAAAAAGTGATAAAATTTCCTAAGGATTTTTAGGGTGTGTTGAGTGCTCAACAAATGGCAACTTACTGGGCAAAATAAAAATCTATGTTCCTTCCCCGGGCTTAGCTGATGCAGAATTTGGTTAAGAAATTTAACTGGTTTTGTTTTCTATCAAAGTCTCTTCTATCCTTGCATTTGAAATTTCCACGGTTCATGAATCTGGGCCTGCCTATGGGGTTTCGACCTTTATTCCACCTTTGTTCCCTTTAACCATGACCCACACCCCCTTTTGAAAAGAGTAGATTAAAGAATTCACTCACACCGAACATTTTAGTTATCATCATTCACTTGCTGTGATGTTGCTCTACTACCAACAAATGTCCATAGCCCCAGTGGAGTCACCCTGATGTCACAGACCTTGCTCCGCTGCCAGCGAGCGTCCATAGCCCTGATGGAGTTATGTGCATACTCTCTCCTACTTTGCACGCATTTCATATAATTTATTTATTTTGGAAGAATTCCCTGAGCGAGTGGGAGAGGAGGACGTATGTTATCTGCAAAATGAGATGGTTAATGGGAAATTTTGCTAGCTCTATCTTGAAGTACATGTGGTCCTTTCCATATTACCATCTTTCCCTTTAGATTTTACCATCCCACCAGGCAGACACTTCATCACTTTCCAAGGTTGTTTATTTGCAAAGGCTAGATTCAGAACTCCTTTAAGACAACAACAATCACCCAACATTTCTTTTGGTGTATGTAAGCATGAGTCAGGAACAGAGTTTGCTATACCATATTAATTAAGGTCAACCAATGCCTTGTGGAACACAATATTCAAGGTGCAAAAAATACTATAAAATAAAACATGAATAAAGGACTTTGCAACATACCAGCTTAAAAATAAAACAACATGAAAACACACACACCTTTTTTTTTTTTTGATTTCACAGAAAAATTGTTTTAGGGCTTGGCTATTCACCGAGAGGGAGTCAGGTTCCCTCCTCAGATTTTGCAACTGATAAATTCCTACCCCAAGTTTCTCGGCTACCTGAAAAGGTATGAGCCATAGATTATGAAACTTCAAATGTTTTACCTTCGGTTCATTCGCTCTGTCCCATTTCAGGACTAAGTCTCCTACTTCAAAATTCTTCTCTTTGGCCTTATGCTTGTCAGACCACCTTTTAATTATCTGTTGATGAGCGATGAAATTTGATTTCACTTTCTCCCTTTCTTCTTCCAACATGAGGACGGTATCAATTCTTTGTTGAATAACCAATGAGGGTTGTCCTTTAGAACCCTGAGTAAGCTGAAGAGATGGAATATATAGCTCGTTCGCGAGAATGGATTCTTGTCTGTATACCAGAAAGTATGGGGACTTCCCCATAGATTCCTTGGGTATTACTCTATCAGCCCATAAGGAATTATGAAGTGAAATATGCCAATTCCTCTGATTGTTTGCAACTGTTTTCTTCAATATCCTTACTAGGTTCTTATTGGTTGATTCTGCCACTCCATTCCCCTGTGGATAGTAGTTTGTAGAGTATCTGATTAGGATTCCTTTGTCTAGAGCGAAATTTGTTAATAGGGTGGAAGAAAAGTAAGCGGCATTATCAAAAACTAGAATGAAAGGCATATCGAACCTTCTGATCAGTTGTTGTTCTATGAATTGGATTACCACCTTTTCATTTACATGATTTGGATGGATGGCTTATGCCCATTTTGTGAAATAGTTCGTAGCAGTCAATATGTATTTATGATGTTTTGAAGAACTTTGTGTAATTTCTCCTATGACATATAACCCCCATTGTTCGAATGTTCTGGAGACGGCAACAGGTTGGAGTGGGCTAACTGCTCTCTTTTCCCTCCATGTCCTCATTTGAAAAATTTTACAGTTTTTAGCGTGTGTCTGAGCATCTCTAAACAGAGCAGGCCAATAATAGTCGGCTCTTAGTATCTTGTGAGAGGTGGTATTCCCTTCAAAGTGTCCACCCGCGGGACCATCATGGATCTCCTTAATAAACTTGTATGCATCTTTACGTTCAAGACATATTAAAAGTACCCCATCATAATTAACGCGAAAGAGAACCAAATTTATGAGGTGATATTGTGTCGATTTTATTCTAAGAGCTCTCCTTTCCTCAAGGTTTAGGTTTTCTGGGAAATTCCCATGATGCAGAAGATAAGTTAGTTTCCCATACCAAGTATCCTACCCTAGGGAAACATTTAAATCTTCACTACACCATAATGTCAATTCATTCTCCCACTCAGGGTCTTCATTTACTTGGTCCTGGGCTTCAGCGACGAGTTTACACAATCCTTTCCCTTTAACTAGTTTGGCAGGTTTCATATATAGATCAAATCCTTGGACCACTTCCATCCAATTTTCTCTTCTTTCCTCCATATCTTGTTGAGTGAATAGGGATCGGACTGTAGGATGAAGCACAATGAATTTGGTGTGGTTTTTTAGGATGTAAGATCTGAAATGTTTTACTGCCTTGTACATTGCATAATCTTGTTTGTCTATAGAAAGGTAATTTAGTTCATCCCCTTGGAGATTAGTGCTCATAAATGAGACCAATGCCTCATTGTTTTCATCCTCCTTCTGAGTCAATACTGCAGCTAACGATTGGTCATAGACAAAAGTTTAGAGGAAAAAATCTCTGCTAAAGTTGGGACTTCGCAACACTTGAGCTTGAGATATTGCAGTCTTAATATTGCTGAAAGCACTTTTTAGTTTGTCATCCCACTTAAACTCAACATCTTTGTAGTTCATTTTTTGTAAGGGTTTGATAGTTTCAATGAAATTGGGGGTGAACTTCCTCACAAAATTGATTTTCCCAAAGAAGGATTGCATAGCCTTTTTGTTGTGGGGTAAGGGAAGCTGAGCTACTGTCTTAATTTGTTCTGGGTCTATGCAAATCCCCACTTAAGATATAATATGACCTAGTAGTTTCCCTTCCTCGACACCAAAGATAGTTTTCTTAGGGTTTAACGATATATTGTATTTCTTATACCTTTAAAAAATATGGGTTAGGTGTTGGATGTGATCTTCTTTATTCTTTGAATACACTGTCACGTCGTCCAAATAAACTACTACACATTTGTTGATTAGTCCCCAAAAAGCTACACCCATGGCCCTTTGCAAGTTTGCCCCTACATTGATTAACCCAAAGTCCATGTGTTTATAAGCAAAGTTTCCTCACTTGGTTCGGAAGGTAGTTTTCAATTGGTCTTTCTCTGAAACTAGAACTTGGTTGTAACCTGAAAAACCATCCAGCAGGGAGAAAATATCTGAACCAGACACTGTCTGCAAGAGTTGCTCCATCGGTGGGCTTGGGTAGTTGACCTTTTCTGATGCTCTGTTGAGGTTTCTGAAATCCACACACAGAAGGATCTCCCCAGACTTTTTCCTGACATGAACCAAATTTTCTACCCAGGCAGAGTGTCTAACCTAAAAGATAATTTTAGCATCTAGTAATTTCTTTAACTCCTGACACGTGAGGGGTTCCAGAGATGGGTGGTACTTCCAGAGCTTCTGTTGGAAGGGTTTTACTTTGGGTTTTAACGGGATTGTGTGTTGAATGATGTAAGTGTCATAAGTCTTCAGATCTCGATAGGAACATGCAAAAACATTTTGATATTCTCTAAAAAGTTTGAGATAGGCCTTCCTTTCTTCTTTAGACACTGTCTTGCCTAGATTTACATTTTTACAGTTTTTCAGGGTTCCTAGATTTATAGTCTCGTACATGGTACATGAGCTCCTTTTATTTGTGTTTGTTGACCCTTTAAATCTTTCCCACAAGTCAAAGAGATTATCCAATTTGGCTACCCATTTCGGTATCGTGTGAAACCTTAGTTTGTCAGTTGAGTGATCTGTTTTCCATTTTTGTTCATGAGAATTGGTTTCTACTAGTTTCTCTTGGAATATTTCATCATTAATAGCTAGGTCTTTCAAATTTTTCTAATTGGTTAAGAAGTTTATAATCTGTTCATCTCCTTCAAAGACCTTCCAATTAGAAATATTGTTGGGAATTGATGGTTTGTAGATTAGCTCCATAGTGAACCAGGAGGCTTCATAGTATTCTAAAGGGGATAGCCTCGAGGCAATAGTGGCCAGGGAATCAACAAAAGTATTCTTTTTTGGGGGGATCGCTGTAATGTTGAAGGCTTCAAAACATTCTATTAACATGTGCACTTCCTGTTGATAATTCCTCAGGTGGGGAGAGTTGCAATGTATAGTATTCCTTACTTTCCTAACGACGATTTTGGAGTCTCCGAAAACCTTTAGTTCTTTAACGTTTAATTCTATGGTTTTCTTTAGCCCTTGCACTAAAGATGCATACTCGGCAGTGTTATTAGTGCATTCAAATTCTAGTCTACAGGATAAGAAATTTTGTTTACCTTTCGGATCAATGAGGATACACCCCGCTCTTGACCCTTCTTGCGATTTAGACCCATCAAAGTACAAGGTCCATACTTGCGAGAAAGAATCGACATATTTTCCATGCTTACTAACTTCTCCCTCTCCCCTTATTTCATCTGGGGTTTCCAACAGAGGTTATTGATAGAAGAGGGTTTCTTCCGCCACCATTGGCACATTTTCTTGAAAAATCATTTCGCAATTTTGAGTAAGAGGAACATCAGATGAGAGAGGGGAGAAATTATCGAAATCGGAGTCGCAGGAGTAGTTACCTAGCACGGGGAAATATGCCAAATAGGGTTCATTGAGGGCTTATAAATCGGTGACAGTATGTTTGAGATACCTTTCCCTATTGATCCTGATCATGTTCGCATGTCCCTTTAATGGAAACCAAAGGTGCCCAGTCTGTGCTAAAGTATACATTCGACTTATCAGACCAATCTCGACTACATAGAAATCCATAATTTTCTAGTATATCTGCTAAAATGATGTCAATCACTTGAACAAATTTCGAGTGTGTTTCCATTCTGATCATGACATCCTTGAGTTCTCCCATAACTTTCACCTGGGTTTTGTCCAGTTGTATCACATGTTTATCACTTTTGAGAGGGATTGTGTTTAATTTCTTGCAGACAGATAATGACATAACATTAGAGGATGCCACTGAGTCGACCAAACAATTTTGGAGGTTTCTGTTGAAGACTTCAAATTTCAAGAGGAACAGTGGGACAAAAGGATTTCCGTTTTTAGAGCAAGCGTTTACATTTGGTTTATTTCTTAGATCTGTGGGGGCTAGATTTTCCCCTTGGTCAATGTTTGTTATAGGAGCTTCTACCATATTCAAGGCTTGTAACATGAAGTATTTTTGTTGTGGAATTCTACATATGTCCTTGACCAATATATTTTCCTTCAATATTTGTATATCCTTTACTATCTTGTAGTCTATCTTGGGCGATTATCATGTATGGATATTTATAGGATTTCTTTGGGAGACAAAAGGTGCTTTCAATATTTATAGTCTCTTTCATAATGTTTCTCCTGGCGATAGGTACAGAAAGATTCAGATGCTACATTTCCAAGGTCGATGTTTAAGTTGACTGGGGGAGGTTCAATTGCTTTGAATGGTGGGTTTCTTTTAAAAAGGAGTTTATAGGGCCTTTTTCCTTGGTTTCTTTCCCCTGTGCTTATTTTCATGTCTATGATTTCATTTGACAACTTCTTTATCATCTGTTGTAGGTCTTCTATGTCTCCACTTCCCTTTTCGAGACCTTGTTCTGTTTGTTTCCATGGCGGTCTGCTCAACAAGAGTCCTCTCCTGGGTGGAGGTTGAGCTTCTTTCTTAACTAGTGAGACCTGACCCTCTTTACACCCCTTAATTTGGAATTCAATTGTTTTGTCTTCCTCGAAATTCTCAGCTAGGGTCGTTTTGGCAACCCTTTTTACAAACATGGAAATAGAAGCAGAGAGAGCATTGATGTATACTTCAATTTGAAACTCTTGAGTGGGTTTAGCTTCAGGTTGGAATTTGTTCAGAATAGTGGTGAATCGTTGATTGAAGTATTTCACCTTTACTTTTGAACTCATGGTGGTGGTGAATAACTCAGCCATAAAAGCTCTTGTAGTGGTTTCTTCTGCAAATTTGTCTTAAAAATCCTTTTGAAACTTCGTACAACTAGTTATGGACCCTACAGGTAAGTTAAAATACCATGTAGAGGCTGAATTCTCAAAGGTATAAGGGAACATCCTACATACTATGTCTTCATGTTGGAACTTCATTAGTCTAACAGCTAGTATGAACTTTTTGATATGGTCTTCAGGCAATCCCAAGGTTTCAGGGTCAAATTTAGAGAGTAACTTTTTTGGATGTCAGGGAAGGTTATGTAATCATCCGGGGATTGCCAAAGCATCTCTGGCCAACCACGGTTGATTATTCTGAGGTGGGTTTCCCATTTATTCATTATTATCATTGATATATGGTGTTTGATTTCATCATTTTACATCAACGAGTGACAATAGACCGATCCATTAGGAAGCGATGCACCAGGGGTTAGATCAATTGGATGCTTGACTTGGAAGTGCGTCAATACCCCGGTGGGTGAGGAGAATATGTCTCTGTACTCTTCCACGATCTCATCCACTTGCTTATGATGCAAAGAGAGGCTCTGTGTATAGTTCACGGATGTGGCGACGACCTTTTGCTTACTGCAAGCATGGATCACAAAGAAGACAAACTTCTCGGTCTTTGAAATGACCTTACTGCATTTCTTAGCAGAGATTAAAGAAATAGAGGTAGGAGGCGCTACCTCTGGTATCTTGTACAATTTTCTAACCAAAGTAATAATAACATTGTGGGGTCTAGACTCATACACAACATGTCACTTCCAAAAATATGGATGGCCTATAAGAACTTCACAAACTTTAAGGGGAGAAATATCACAGAATACCTCATCTTTGAAGGGCTTGATGTTGTAGGGCAGATGACGCTGTTGTCTGACGCGGAGATATCATCCTTGGCGAAGCCAACCAATGGTGTAGGGTTGCGGGTGCGGTGTTATCGACAGGTCCAACCGCTTGATGACCTCTGTTGAAATCAGGTTCTTTTGACTATTGTTATCGACAATGAAATGCAACAGAGTCCCCATTACCCACATCTATGAGTGAAAGAGGCATTCCCCTTCCTCTGGTTCTTCTGGGTCGCTTGGTTACACTTTGGTGGTAGTGATAGTGGCACTTAGTTCATCATCGAGGATCCTCTTCCCACTTTCTAGATTTGATTTGGAGTCAGAATCTACCTCTGACTCGGAAGCTTTCAGCTCAGCCACCAGCAACTTCTTAGAGAGACATTATTCGGTGTTGTGCCAAGGTATTTTATGGTATTCACACAATTTTCTTGTGTCCTTCTCTGACTTCTCATTACCCTTATTGGGTTGCGGCTTGGATTGGTTATCCTAAGAGAATCCATCTTTGCTCTGTCCCTTTTTTTGTGGGTTGGGGCCGCCTTTTCCCTCCTTCATCTATGAGGGCTTGGATTGATCTTGATAGCATATCTATAATCTGCACCTAATGATGCAATGTCTAGAAACTACATTTATGTTTAAATGTATCTATGCAGAAAACCACAGTATTTTAGCACCACATGTCGTTTAGAGTCTTTGATACCCAATTTTGTGCGCAGGATATGTAATATTCCATATATAAAAAGTATGCAGAACAGAAATAAATAGCTAGATATGGCAGATGAACAACAATATAACCAGAACAACCCCACTTTCTAGATTTGATTTGGAGTCAGAATCTACCTCTGACTCGGAAGCTTTCAGCTCAGCCACCAGCAACTGCTTAGAGAGACATTATTCGGTGTTGTGCCAAGGTATTTTATGGTATTCACACAATTTTCTTGTGTCCTTCTCTGACTTCTCATTACCCTTATTGGGTTGCGGCTTGGATTGGTTATCCTAAGAGCATCCATCTTTGCTCTGTCCCTTTTTTTGTGGGTTGGGGCCGCCTTTTCCCTCCTTCATCTATGAGGGCTTGGATTGATCTTGATAGCATATCTATAATCTGCACCTAATGATGCAATGTCTAGAAACTACATTTATGTTTAAATGTATCTATGCAGAAAACCACGGTATTTTAGCACCACATGTCGTTTAGAGTCTTTGATACCCAATTTTGTGCGCAGGATATGTAATATTCCATATATAAAAAGTATGCAGAACAGAAATAAATAGCTAGATATGGCAGATGAACAACAATATAACCAGAACAACACCACAATAATACCAAAATGATACCCGAATAATATGAGAAAGAGCACTTTGGTTACTGAGAGAAATTTTCACTTGCCTCTTCGAGGGGGCAACCTCCACTAGAGCAGAGCTCTATTACAATAATATACAAGACAAAAGTTCTCATACCCTTGACTCCTATTTTTACTAAATATGTCTATCAAAAGAACCATCAAGAGGAAGATCCTTCTAGAAGCAGAAGCTTCTATTAGGTTTTCTTACATTGGAATTATTCTTCCTTATTGCTAGGCTTTATTAATATTGACCTTTATTACATGGAAATATATTATTCTACCTACATGAGTGGTTAGGTCCCTAACATGTCCTCCCCTTAAAAATAGCCTTGTCCTCAAGGCTTGAGATGGGGAAATTGTTGCAGAATGGTAGATGGTTCCCAAGTGACATCTATTGGAGTTGTATCTTTCCACTGTACTAACACTTCCTTGATGGTTTGCTGACGCAGATGACGCTCATGCTAGTCCAAAAACTTCTTTTGGTTGTAGCCAAATGGAGCCTTATTCGTCCAACTCGGGAAGGTTGGTTTGAGTTTTTCACTTCGTTCAAATCACCTTCTTTAAGCAAGAAACATGAAAAACAGCATGGAGCTTAGAATGACTGGGCAAAGCTAACTGATAGGCCACCTGTCCCAAACTCTTGAGAATTATATAAGGACTATAAAATTTGGGCGCCAGTTTCTAACAATGTTCATCCTTGAGGGAATTTTTCTTGTAGGCTTGCAGTCGAAGAAACACCTTATCTCCTTCTACAAATTGACGTTCAGAGTGGCCTTGATCTTCTTGTTGCTTCATGCAATTATGGGCCATGACCAAATTATCTTGGAGGGTACGAAGAATAGCCTCGTGAACTGTAAGTATTTGTTCAACCGCCTAGACCTTCGAGACACCTGGAAAATATGAGAAAAATGAAGGTGGATTTTGTCCATATACCGCTTCAAAAGGAGTCATGTGGGTAGTTGTATGGTACAAAGTGTTGTACCACCATTCAGCTAGTGGTAACCATTGAGCCCACTATTTTTTCCTTTCCGATGCAAAACACCTCAAATATGTTTCCAAACACTTGTTGACAATTTCAGTTTGACCATCAATCTGGGAATGATAAGTTGTGTTGAGATGAAATTGGGTGCCTTGTAGCTTGAACAGTTCTTGCCAAAAATTGCTGGTGAAAGTTGGGTCGCGATCAGAGACAATAGAATGCAGCATTCCATGAAGCTTGAAGACCTTATCCATGAAAAGTTGAGCGAAAGTGGATGTTTTAAATGGGTGTTGAAGAGAACAGAAATGAGAATAATTGGAAAGACGACCAACTACCACCATTATGACTGATTTATTGCTCAATTTAGGTAAGCCTGCAATAAAATCCATAGAGATATCCTGCCAAATAACAGGTGGAACTGGAAGCGGTTGTAGTGTGCTAGGAGATTTGACTATTTTTCCCTTTTTGCATTGACACACGTCACATTCAGCCAAAAAATTACAAGTTCCTGTTTCATACCATCCTAGAAAAAAGAACTTTTTACCCTGTCATAGGCCTTGGTAAACCCAGAGTTCCCAGCTATGGGTGTAGCATGAAGATCAGAAAGTATCGTGGATTTAAGTTTTAACTGCTTACTTAAATACAAACGAAATTTGTATCGAAGCTCATCATTGAGCCAAGAGTACACTAAGGAAACTGGAGAATTGAACTGCAATTGGTGTATAGGATGTGAACTTTTGGGATCGTGTAGCCATTCCTGACGAACAACTTGAATCCAATCTGGGACAATGAAGGAGAGAGAAAAAAGGGACCCTTCATCTTCATATTTTCTAGAAAGTGCATTAGCAACCACATTGTCTTTTCATTTCTTTTAAATGATCTCATAATCATATCCAAAGAGCTTAGTCATCCATTGTCGTTTCTCTTGCGAGGAAAGGAGTTGTTCTAGAAAACACTTAAGGCTTTGATGATCTGTCTTAATTTGGAAGCATTGCCCCAATAGATAAGGGAGCCAAAGATCCACGACATGCAGAATAGCCAACATTTCCTTTTCATAGATTGATTTGCCCAAATTGCACTCGAACAATTGTTTGTTGGTAAAGGCCAAAGGCCAACCCTCTTGCATAAGGATGGCGTGAATTCCTTTCCCAGAAGCATCACATTCCAGAACAAAGGTCTTTGTGAAATCAGGAAGGGTTGGGACTGGAGTGGTGCACATGGCCATCTTCAAGGTTTGAAAATCTTGAGCAGTTGTTGGAGTCCACATGAAAGAATTCTTTTTAAGGAATGCAGTGAGAGGTTCCACAATATTTCCATAATTATTAACAAACTTGCGATAATAACCTATTAAACCCATAAATCCACGCAAGCTTTTGAGAGTCTTTGGGTGAGGCCAATCTTGCATAGCTTCAATCTTTTTAGGATCCACCCTAACGCCGACCTTGCAAACAAGATGACCCAAGTACTCGACTTCTGAGGCACCAAAAGCACATGTAGATTGTTTGAGGAAAAGTTGGTGCTGAGAGAGAAAATGGAGAACTCGATCCACATGAGCAAGATGGGTTGTTCAGGTTTTACTATAGATGAGGATATCATTAAATAAAACTAATACAAAATGACAGAGAAAAGGATGGAAGACATGATTCATGAGGCTTTGTAAAGTGGAGGGAGCATTACACAAGCCAAAGGGCATGACCAAAAACTCATAGTGGCCCTCATGAGTTCTAAATGCAGTCTTAGGAATGTCTTCCTCTTTCATATGGATCTGGTGGTAGCCAGCACGAAGATCAAGTTTAGTAAAGAACTAGGCGACACTGAATTCATGCAAGAGGTCATCAATGACAGGAATGGGAAATTTGTATTTAATGGTGAGTTTGTTGAGGGCGTGGAAGTTAGTACACATGCACCAAGAACCTTATTTCTTAAGTTCCATGACCACAGGTGAATATTATGGGATCATACTAGGGCGATGTTGACGGGTCCTCAATCCATTTAACTCAACAACAGGAACCAAACCCGCCATTGAGGCCCAATTAGACTCTGTAGTGTTTGATAGTGGAATGGTTCTCCAAATATGTCGATCCGGCCAAATAATCAATGGGCTTTATGTAGTGATTGACAAGATATATTCTTATGAAAGATCCTCCTTCAGTTTAAATGTTCTCTTTTTTTATTTTCTCTTATTAGATCAGGTCTGATAAAAAGATAGGTGCTGGTATAAACCAGCTGGGTAAAAGGGTAAATCTTAACTACTGAAGAAGGATGATCTTGGGATAACCCTCGTGCTCAAGCATGCAAACAAAAATTTTCACACTTGTTACAAGCCTAATACTAATACATCAACTTGTTGGTATTTCAATTATTGACTGAGATATAATTATTCAAAGAAAACAAACATGCAATAAAATGATGGCAAGAAAAATAGTTTCCTTAGATCTAACCATTAATCACACATTAACACAACGATTTGCTTTCCATCATTAAGGAAAAGAACTACAAAAAAATATTGAATCAGCTAAATTATCAATAGATTCAAAAACTCTTACTCACTACAACATCCATTCATGAAACAAAGTCAGAAGTAATTCCTCCTCAAATCCAATCACACACGCATTTGATGAAAAATAGAAGTTTGTCTCTGCTCCTAACAGGACTTCTCAATTAAGGTAGTTTAGAAATAGTTCTTTACAATTCCAAAAATGAGGGTCTTTGCAAAAACCATCGACCTTTTCTAAAAGGTCGATCCTCCTATTTATAAGAAAGCATTAACTAAAAATAACTATCAAAAGTGCAATCTAAGTAAAACAAAACATTGCCACATGGCACTTCCATCTCTATGTCTTCTAAGAGTCATCAAATGGATTTACTGAAGTGGATGACTCTTCTCATACTCTGACCATTTGATGAAGAGTTCCTCGCATGTATTGGCATACAGGAATCTGTGTTGGTCCATCGGGGATGAAAGGATCTATTTTACTTCTACTGCTCGTGCCCGATACTTGACTATTTTGACACTTAACTGCTATAATATTGTTCAAGCCTTTATCAGGTGTTCCATGAACTGTTGTACTTGACCTGTCGCCATGTTTTCCACCTTAGCTATCTCTGCAGTCCATGCCGAGTCTTGTTTTGCATGTTGTTTGACTATGTCATGCAAGTCAACAAATTCCTCGGGCGGGCCGAATTCTGGGAGACCGAATGTCTTTCATCTCCCGATTAAAATTGGCCCATCTCCTTTCGCAATCATCCATTTTTCTTAGATCTCTCGCTAAGGTTCTTGGGCCATTTTCTCGTCGCTTTTGAATTGTGCTAATATAATCAATTCTTTCCACTACTTGGTGGGCCTTCTTGTTCCATCTTTCCACATATTTGCAGGTCACTAGTGCCATAAGGGTGTCTTCTTTGAAGTCTGTTATCCCTACAATGAAAAGGTGTCATTCATTCATGAATTTTCCATAGGCGTCTTGGAACTCTCTTCTCAAAAACACCATGTCTTTTGTACAGTCATGATAGTATTACACCAAATGGCGTAGATTCCCCAACTCCTTTAGTGCAGTGGCCAACTCCTCTTCAAATTTCCTTTCTCTATCTAGGGTGGAATTTGTGATCTCCATCCCTATGCCGATAAGCTCAAACGTCTTGGCGTGCTCCGTGTTGATCAATTTCTCCTCTGTGGTGATGAGGATTGAACTATCCAATGTAAGCCTCATTTTCTTAGTGGCTCTTTTCATGATGGCTTTCCTTTTTCGGTCGTAGGCGATTGCTTGTATATTGGCGACCTCATCAACAGGTTCGGGGATTTTTTGTTCTCGCCAAGTTAGGGTATTTTCCAGGCTCCCAACTAGGTATATCTGTTCAAGGTTGGGTTCATGGACCTCTCTTGTATGTCCTTATGGATCGGCCTTTGATTTTTTCTCATCGGGAGGTAAGGTGCTGGCCAAAACTAAGGAATCCGGGGCAGGTTAGGTACTTACTTGGTAATTGACTTTTGAGATACCAATTTTTTGTTGTTGGATTTATTCTTCCTGTTCACACGATCCTAGCCCATATCTCGAGTTGTCCATTAGAGTTCTCGGTATGTCGAGTGGCTCAGTGTCCAAGGAAATTTATACCTCATGCTCACTCTACGGATGGCTCTGAATTGGAGCATCGTGACCTGGGGTGGATGCTCTCTCAGGTTATTTCTCCTATGTAATTTGCATTGGAGTGACAAGGGACACCTCTGAAATCTCCTCATCATCATAGATGGTTACTAAATAGAAAAAGGGATTTGGTACACTTGTTCTCCCTGATGTCCTCGCTATCTCAGCTTGGGTCAAAATTTCACTTGGTGATCCGACCTATGGTGGTGGAGCTTCAGGATTTTATGACTCGGTGATTTCTTCAAGCTGCATCGGCTCTAGGCCACCTGGTTCTCCTCGGCTTTCGATTGGGTCATCAACGGTGATCCTCATCATTTCTATCAAATCAGGGTCATTTTTCAATTGATCAATGATTATCTATGCCCCTTCTAGCAAGGGCAATCCCCTTCTATGTGCCTTTGTTGTCTCTGCTACTCTGAGACAACAGAGGCACATAGAAGGGGATTGCTACTCTGAACCTGTCCCAGCCCTGGGTGCACTCTGTGAAGATTACGTCCTTGAATTTATCATGAGAGTACGACCAACAGGATGACACCTGCAAAGCATGTTGGAGGACTAGGCCTTTAGGGTCGTGCTTGCGGAATCGGCCTGTGGAGAACCTGAATTCCAGTTGGCTAAGCCCTTCTTGTTTGGATTGAGTAGTATCCTTCACCAGATAGCACCCCACATGGAAACCGTAGGGTATGAAAGATCGCTTCTTGTCCTTGACTAATGTAGCATTATAGCTCTATAGGATAGTATGGTAGCATATTTATCAAACAACGAGACAGTCTGGGACATGAGCAGGTAGGAGATGTGGTGCTCCAGTGGCCCCAAACACCCTGATGTAGGTTGAGCGTTCTTTTAAATACCAATGGCCTACCTTGTCTACCATTTTCTTGGATGTTGTAGATAATCTTCCTTCTTAAAAATAACAAAATTAATACGTGCGATGAATTCATCGCAGATGAGTGCGTAAGATTTCTTTTACCAGTTCTCCCATAGTATGTTGAAGTAGACATGGACTAGGAGCTCCACAACATTCCATCTTAAATTCATGTTGGCGGAGACATTCCTTGCGCACATGACATCGATTAGGTACGAGGCCATGTAGAAAGTGGGTGCCTCCACTTCTTTCAGCATATGAGCCTGTTGCACACAGATTCTTAATTGTTTTGAGATTATCGCTCCCCAGTTGAAGCTGCTTCTGGAGATCGCCATTGTGTACGCCAACGACATCCATGCTTCTGAAAACTTGGAGTAGTCCTTTTCTCCATATAGCCGGAAGATGAGAGCCATCAAATAGATGTATGGCTCCCTCAGGTTGATCGTCCCATACCATCCATTACTCCAGTTAGTGAACTTATTGTCCTCCTTCCACCATGAGGCCATCAACTGGCTGGTGTCATGGAGATCATAGAAATTTACCACGAAGTCTGTGTTGACATGCTCCTCTAGGTCCCTGATCTTGTAGTATTTATGGAATTATGCATGTCCGTATGGTCGATGATCCATTTAAGAACCTCTATGCAGGGGAAAACTGGGGTTCTGCTTGCCACCATGTGTAAATGCAACCATCGAATGTTCAAGAACACTTGGTCATCTAGCGCCCTCACGTTCGGGTCATTGTGTGGGATATACTTTGGGTATTCTTCGCAGCTAACTATGTTGAAGAGATCCACCCACTATGGGAGAATTACTTTGGATCCGATGCTTGATTTTGTATCCCCAAACACTGGAGGTTGGACAAAAGCTTTCTTTGTTGATGTTTTAATGACAGGATCCACCCTAGGAGCATACTCCAACTGCCTCGCGGTCCCCGGAGAAGAACCTTTGACTATTTAAGCTTCCTTTAGCATGGGTGCCCTTGGCGACCATCTAGTGCTTGGATTTCTCAGCGACATCTTACCTGTAGCTAGAACATAGTTTAGAGACCGTGCAAAAAAACAAACTGGATGCATATATAAATTACGAGCAACGAATTGACAAACTTGAATCCATACCTCTGCAACTTGTTAAACATGGTTTTGATAATCAGAGGGTCAGTACAGTCTCGAGACGCTCGCTTTGCTCCTTTGGATGCTCTAGAATTCAAATTGTGTGCAAAATGAATTTGTCCAAAAGAAACGTTCCAGACATTTAAACAGGGATAAACTTACCTTGTCGCATCATCCATTCAATTTGGGTATGAGTGTATTTTCATTAAATCTACCACCATATCTTCAAATATGTTTAAACTTAAATTCAGCGTGGTTTGATAGTGCAGGCGCGGGTGGTAATGTGGTCTATCGGTGATTTCAAATTGTTGTTGTTTAATCGGCACACGAGGTAGCAAAAAATGTGGGATCGGGAATTAACTGGTATGTTAAATGTCCAAATCCGATCTATACTATACCACAAACATCCCATCATTTCACTCTTTTATTTGGGGGATCGAGGGTTGGGATTGTGCTTCAAACATTTTTGTTGATATCTTCTTGCAAAAGCTCTAATGCTGATCGATCTTGTCATAATGAGATGACATGTTAAAGATGACTAGGAGGTGCAACTAGGAGCTAAGGGAACCTTAATATGACTCGAGATGAAACTAGGTCGTACAACCCCCCTTACGTGGTAAAGACATGTGGCATTCGAGACTGGAGACTTCATTTGCTCATGTTAATTGGAATCGGGACTTTCTTTAAGCTATACATTCTAAAACCCAATCCTATCTTTTCGACGCCAAAAAGTATCAAGTATCAATGATCGCCAATAAACCTACCCAAGTGCTCTCGAATCAACTCTCTCGGCAAAGTACCGATGTCGAAAACGTGTCGGGGATCGGCGATCGGAGATATGATTGTTGTGGACAAAAATGATTTTTTTAACTTTTCTAGATTTCCCTGACCCGGATAAAGCGCATCAGTCATCGACTATCCATGATTTTTTTACGACTTTGTTAATGTCTATTCTTCCTGTATATTTATGAGGTTAAAGGGGATCGACTATCTCTTGAAACTTTGTGCGAATAACTTACGTAAACCTTGAACCTCCTTCTTCCGATGTCAATGGGGACTAGTGCTCGACGATTATTGTAATTTTGGTTCCCTTTCTTGCTTGAATTATTTTTTTAACGCCGAACCTAAGCACGTTAGGTGTAGTGTTAGCTGTCAATTCTCAATTCGGGTGTTAAGTTCTTTTAGACATGGGTTTTCACAAGTTCAAACAATCCTTACTTGATGATAAGATTGAAAAAAACAACACAAAGATAAACCATTGCCTGAAGTGAAATCGATTCAGACAGTGAAGAAAAAAAGTGGTACCCAAAAAATGATAAAATTCCCTAAGGCTTTTTAGGGTGTGTTGAGTGCTCAACAAATGGTGACTTACTGGGCGAAAGAAAAATATTTGTTCCTTCCCTGGGCTTAGCTGATGCAGAAGTTGGTTAAGAACTTAACTGGTTTTGTTTTTTATCAGAGTCTCTTCTATCCTTGCGTTTGAAATTTCCCTGGTTTGTGAATTTGGGCCTGGCTGTGGGATTTCAACCTTTATTCCACCTTCGTTCCCTTTAACCATGACCCACAACCCCTTTTGAAAAGAGTCGAGTAAAACATTCACTGGCACCTGGCCTTTTAGTTATCATCATTCAGTTGTTGCGATGTTGCTCCACTGCCAACAAGCATCCATAGCCCTGGCAGAGTCACCCCGACGTCACAGATCTTTGCTCTGCTGCCAGCAAGCATCCATATCCCCAAAGGAGTTATGTACATAACCTCTCCTACTTTGCACTCATTTGATATAATTGATTTATTTCAGAAAAATTCCCTGAACGAGTGGGAGAGGAGGACGTCTGTTATCTGCAAAATGACATGGTTAAGGTGAAATTTTGCTAGCTCTGTCTTGAGGTACATGTGATCCTTTCCATCTTACCATATTTCCCTTTAGGTTTTACCATCCCACTAGGCGGACACTTCATCACTTTCCAAGGTTGTGTATTTGCAAAGGTTAGATGCAGAACTCCTTTAAGACAACAACAATTCACCCAACATTTCTTTTTTTGTATGTAAGCATGAGTCAGGAACAAATTTTTCTATACCGTATGAACTAAGGTCAACCAATTCCTTGCAGAACACAATCTTCAAAGCGCAAAAAAAACTACAAAAGAAAACAGGATTAAAGGACTTCGCAACATGCCAACTTAAAAATAAAACAACATGAAAACACACACATCTTTTTTTTTTATTTAACAGAAATATTGTTTTAGGGCTTGGCCATTCACCGAGAGGGCATTAGGTTCCCACCTCAGATTTTGCAACTGATATGTGCCTGCCCCAAGTTTCTCAGCTACATGAAAAGGTTCGAGCCATAGATTCTGAAACTTCAAATGTTTTCCCTTCGTCTCATTTGTTATGTCCCATTTCAGAACTAAGTATCCTACTTCAAAATTATTCTCTTTGGCCTTATGCTTGACAAACCAACTTTTAACTATCTGTTGATGAGCGATGAACTTTGATTTTTCTTTAACCCTTTCTTCTTCTAGAATGAGGAGGGTATCAATTCTTTGTTGAATAACCGATGAGGTTTCTCCTCTAGAACCCTGATCAAGTTGAAGAGATGGAAGATATAGCCCATTCGAGAGAATGGATTTTTGTCCGTATACTAGAAAGTATGGGGATTTCCCTATAGATTCCTTGGGTGTTACTCTATCGGCCCATAACAAATTATGAAGTGAATTATGAAAATTCCTTTGATTGTCTGCAACTTTTTTCTTCAATATCCTTACTAGGTTCTTGTTGGTTGATTATGCCACTCCATTCCCCTATGGATAGTAGTTTGCAAAGTATTTGATTAGGACTCCTTTGTCTAGAGAGAACTATGTTAATAGGGTGGAAGAAAATTAAGTGGGATTATGAAAAACTAGAACAGAAGGCATATCGAACCTTGTGATCAATTGTTGTTCTATGAATTGGATTACCACATTTTTGTTTACATGAGTCATAGGGATGGCCTCTGCCCATTTCGTGAAATAGTTCATAGCAGTTAGTATGTATTTATGTTGTTTGGAAGAACTCAGTCTAATTTCTCTTATGACATCTAATCCCCATTGCTCGAATGTTCTGGAGACAGCCATAGGTTGGAGTGGGACAACTGCTCTCTTTTCCCTCCCTGCGCTCATTTGACAAGTTTTACAAATTCTAGCGTGTGTGTGAGCATCTCTAAACAAAGTAGGACAATAATAGTCGGCTCTCAGTATCTTGTGAGCAGTGGTATTCCCTGCAAATTTTCCATCTGTGGGACCATCATGGAGCTCCTTCAGAACCTTCTCTACATCTTCATGTTCAAGACATCTTAAAATCACCCCATCATAATTAACGCAGAAGAGCACTGAATTTATGAGGCGATATTGTGTCGATTTTAGTCTGAGAGCTCTTCTTTCCTTGGGGTTTAGGTTTTTTGGGCAAGTCCCATGATGCAAGAGATAAGTTAGTTTCCCATACCAAGACTCCTGCCCTAGGGAAGCATATAAATATTCACTACACCATAATGCCAATTCATTCTCCCACTCAGGGTCTTCATTTACTTGGTCCTGGGCTTCAGCAGCCAATTTACACAATCCTTGCCCTTTAACCAGCTTGGTAGGTTTTATATATAGATCAAATTCTTGGACCACTGGGATCTGGTTTTCTCTTCTTTCCCCCATATCCTACTGAGTGAATAGGGATCAGACTGCAGGATGAGGCACAATGAATTTGGTGTGTTTTTTTAGGATGTAAGATCTAAAATGTTTTACTGTCTTGTACACCGCATAAGTTTGTTTGTCTATAGCAAGGTAATTTAGTTCAGCCCCTTGGAGATTAGTGCTCATAAATGAGACCGATGCCTCATTGTTTTCATCATCCTTCTGAGTCAATACTGTAGCTAACGATTGGTCGGAGGCAAAATTATAGAGGAAAAAATCTCTGCTAAAGTCTAGACTTCGCAACACTGGAGCTTGAGATATTGTAGTCTCAATATTGTTGAAAGAACTTTTTCATTTGTCATCCCACTTAAAATCAACATCTTTGTGGATCATTTTTTTTAAGGGTTTGATAGTTTCAGCGAAATCGGGGGTGAACTTCCTCACAAAATTGATTTTCCCAAAGAAGGATTGTATAGCCTTTTTGTTGTGGGGTAAGGGAAGCTAAGTTATTGCCTTAATTCGTTCTAGGTCTATGTGAATCCCCTCTTGAGATATAATATGACCTAGTAGTTTCCCTTCCTCGACACCAAATATAGTTTTCTTAGGGTTTAACAATATACCGTATTTCCTACACCTTTCGAAAATCTGGGTTAGGTGTTGGATATGATTTTCTCTATTCTTTGAATACACAGTCACGTCATCCAAATAAAATACTACACATTTGTTGATTAGTCCCCGAAAAGCTACGTCCATGGCCCTTTGGAAGGTTTCCCCTGCATTAATTAACCCAAAGGGAATGCGTTTATAATCAAAGGTTCCCCACTTGGTTCAGAAGGTAGTTTTCAATCGGTCTTCCTCTGAAACTAGAACTTGGTTGTAACCTGAAAAATCATCCAACAGGGAGAAAATATCTAAATCAGACACGCTCTGCAAGAGTTGCTCCATCGATGGGACTGGGTAGTTGTACTTTCCTGATGCTCTATTGAGGTTTATGAAATCCACACACGGATGTATCTCCCCTTACTTTTCCCTGACATGAACCAAATTTGCTACCCAGGCAGAGTGTCTAACCTGAAAGATAATTTTAGCATCTAGTAATTTCTCTAACTCTTGACACATGAGGGGTTCCAGAGATGGGTGGTACTTCCGGAGCTTCTATTGGAAGGGTTCTACTCAAGGTTTTAACAAGATTGTGTGTTGAATGATGTGAGTGTCATGAGTCTTTAGATCTCGGTAGGACCATGCAAAAACATCTTGATATTCTCTGAAAAGTTTGAGATAGGCCTTCCTTTCTTCTTTAGACAATGTCTTGCCTAGATTTACATATTTAGGGGTTTTCGGGATCCCTAGATTTATAGTCTCGTACATGGGACATGAGCTCTATGTCTTTGTGTTTGTTGACCCTTTAAATCTTTCCCTCAAGTCAAAGAGATTCTCCAAGTTTGTTACCCCTTTTGGTATCATGTGAAACCTTAGTTTGTCAGCTGAGTGATTTGTTTCCCCTTTTTGTTCATGAGAATTGGTTTCTACTAGTTGCTCTTGGAATCTTTCATCATCAATATCCATTTCTTTGAAATTTTCATGATTGGTTAAGAAGTTTATAATCTGTTCATCTTCTTCAAATACCTTCCAATTAGAAATATTGTTGGGCATTGATGGTTTGTAGAGTAGTTGCACAGTGAACCAGGAGGCTTCATAGTATTCTAAAGGGGATAGCCTCGAGGCAACAATGGCTAGGGAATCAACAAGAGTATTCTTTGTTCTAGGGATCATTGTAATGTTGAAGGCTTCAAAACGTTCTATTGCCATGTGCACTTCCTGTTGATAATTCCTCAGGTGGGGAGAGTTGCAATGTATAGTATTCCTTACTTTCCTAACAAGATTTTGGAGTCTCCAAAAACCTTTAGTTCTTTAACATTTAAGTCTATGTCTTTCTTTAGCCCTTGCACTAAAGCTTCATACTCGACGGTGTTATTAGTAAATTCAAATTCTAGTCTGCAGAATAGGAAATTTAGTTTACCTTTCAGATCAATGAGGATACACCCCGCTCCTGACCCTTCTTGCGATTTAGACCCATCAAAGTACAAGGTCCATACTTGTGAGTGAGAATCGTCTGTTTTTCCATCCTTACTAACTTCTCCCTCTCCCATTATTTCGTTTGGGGTTTCCAACAGAGGTTCTTGATAGAAGAGGGTTTCTTCTGCCGCCGTCGGTACATTTTCTTGAAAAGTCATTTCGTAGTTTTGAGTAAGAGGAACATCAAATGAGAGAGGGGAGAAATTACGGAAATCAGAGTCACAGGAGTAGTTACCTAGCACGGGGAAATATGTCTAAGAGGGTTCATTGAGGGCTTATAAATCGGTGACAGTATGTTTGAGATACATTTCCCTATCGATCCTGATCATGTTCGTGTGTCCCTTTAATGGCAACCAAAGGTGCCCAGTCTGTGATAAAGTATCCATTTGACTTCTCAGACCAATATCGACTACGTAGTAGTCCCTAAGCTTCTAGTATATCTATTGCATTGATTTCAATTACTTGAACAAATTTTGGGTGTGTTTCCATTATGATCATGACATCCTTGAGTTCTCCCATAAATTTCACCTGGGTTCTGTCCAGTTGTATCACATGTTTATCACTTTTGAGAGGGAATGTGTTTAATCTCTTGCAAATAGATAATGACATAACATTAGAGGATGCCCCTGAGTCGACCAAACAATTATGGAGGTTTTTGTTGAATACTTCAAATGTCAATAGGAATGGTGGGACAAAAAGATTTCCCTTTTCAGAGCAAGCGTTTACAGTTGGTTTATTTCTTAGATCCGTGGGGGATGGATTTTCCCCATGGTCAGTGTTTGTTATAGGTGATTCTACCATCTTCAAGGCTTGTAATAGGAAGTCTTTTTGTTGTGGAATTATACATATGTCCTTCACTGATATATTTGCCTTCAATATTTGTATATCTTCTACTATGTTGTAGTCTATCTTGGGCGATTCTCATGTATGGATATTTATAGGATTTCTTTGGGAGACAAAAGGTGCTTTTGGGTGATCAGATGTTGGTTTCCCTCTCGACGTTTGGCCAAAGGTAAGGTCGTTTGAGACCAATTGACCCCTAATTCGTGTTTGCACAGCCAAGACCTCAGCGGGTGGTTCTTGAACCTCAAATAGATCATCGGAAGGCATTGGCAGGTCAAGATCCCACAACAACATAGTTGTTTCTTCGAGCGGGTGAACTTCTTCCTAATCAAAAATATTCATCGTTGAGTCGCTTGATTGTTAGGTAAGGTAAACCTTGTCTAGGAACCAATTGGCCATCAAATTCATGGCATGCACCCATTGTGGACAATCTCTTTCAGAATTTTTCTCTTGGTGATAGGTACAGAAAGAGTCAGATGCTACATTGCCCAGGTCGATGGTTAAGTTGGTTGGGGGAGGTTCAATTGCTTTGAACGGTGGATTTATTTTTAAAAAGGGTTTATAGGGCCTTTCACCTTGGTTTCCTTCCCCTGCGCTTCTTTTCATGTCTATGATTTCATTTGACAACTTCTTTATCATTTGTTGTAGGTATTCTATGTCTCCACATCCC
>JASDQU010504888.1:0-10974 GCA_032191745.1 Picea mariana | reverse complement strand
CAATTGCTTTGAACGGTGGATTTATTTTTAAAAAGGGTTTATAGGGCCTTTCACCTTGGTTTCCTTCCCCTGCGCTTCTTTTCATGTCTATGATTTCATTTGACAACTTCTTTATCATTTGTTGTAGGTATTCTATGTCTCCACATCCCTTTTCGGGACCTTGTTCTATTTGTTTCCATAGGGGTCTAGTCAACAAGAGTCCTATCTTGGGTGGAAGTTGAGATTCTTTCTTAACTAGTGAGACATGACCCTCTTTACATCCCTTCATTTGGAATTCAATTGTTTTGGCTTCCTCTAAATTCTGAGCTAGGGTCGTTTTGGCAACCCTTTTTACAAACATGGAAATAGAAGTAGCGAGAGCATTAGCGTATACTTCGATTTGAAACTCTTGAGTGGGTTTAGCTTCAGGTTGGAATTTGTTCGGGATAGTGGTGAATCGTTGATTGAAGTCTTTCACCTTTTCTTTTGAACTCATGGTGGCGGCGAACAACTCTGCCATCAAAGCTCCTGTAGTGGTTTCTTCTGCAAATTTGTCTAAAAAATCCTTTTGAAACTTCATCCAATTAGTTATGGACCCTACAGGTAAGTTAAAATACCATGTAGAGGCTGAATTCTCAAAGGTATAAGGGAAAATATTGCATAGTACGTCTTCATGTTGGAAATTCATTATTCTAATAGCTAGTATGAACTTTTTGATATGGTCTTCAGGCAATCCTAAGGTTTCAGGGTCAAATTTAGGGAGTAACTTTTCTGGATGTCAGGGAAGGTTATATACTCATCCGGGGATTGCCAGATAATATCTAGCCAACCATGGTTGATTATTCTGAGGTGGGTTTCCCCTTTCTTCATTATTATCATTGTTTTCCTCCATGTCGCCCGACTTCGAGGCTGAGTGATTCGAGTTAAACCCTTCCTCGTCAGATTCAAGATCATCGGGCTCAGAGAAATTACCAACTGGTGTTTCAGGGATTAGATTGTGGGGATGTTCAATCTTGGTGAGGGATAAATATATCATGGCTTCTTATGTGTGAAAAAAAACCTGGTCGGGGGTTTCGACCAATGGTCTGCTTACTTGTTTTCTATGAGGAAGTATTGGAGCTAAGGGTAGTGCTCCAATTTGTCTCGCGTAAGCTCTTGTGATTCTTCTGAACAGGTTCAAATCCTTGTGGGGAAGAGCATATAGTATTTTAGGGAATAAATGTTCTTCCTCTTGCTGGGGTGAGTTACTCATTTCAGGAGTACTCACTGTATGTGGGCTATCTTGAGAATAACTAGCCATGCATGTGGGTTGTTTTGAATCTATAGGATATGTGAAATATTATATCAGAAAAATTGTTAGCCATTCATTCATTAGGCCCTCCTTCTAGCACCGGGGTCCTAAATCCATTTAACTCAACAGCAGGAACTAAACCCACCACTGAGGCCCAATTAGAATCTGCAGCATTTGATAGTGGAATGGTTCTCCATATATGTCGATCCAACCAAATAATCAATGGGATTTACGTAGTGATTAACAGGATATCTTCTTATGAAAGTTCCTCCTTCAGTTTAAATGTTCTCGTTTTGTATTTTCTTTTATTAGATCGGGTCTGATAAAAATATGGGTGTTGGTATAAACCAGTTGGGTAAAAGGGGAAATCTTAACTACTAAAGAAGGTTGAGCTTGGTATAACCCTCGTGCTCAAGCATGTAGACAAAGATTTTCACACATGTTACAAGACTAGTACTAATACATAAACTTGCTGGTATTTCAATTATTGACTGAGATACAATTATCGAAAGAAAACATACATGCAAAAAAATGATGGCCAGAAAAATAGTTTCCTTAGCTCTAACCATTAATCACACATTAACACAATGATTTGATTTCCATCATTAAGGACAAGAACTACAAAAAAAATTTGAATCAGCTAACTTATCAATAGATTTGGAAACTCTTACTCACTACAACATCCATTCATCAAACAAATTCGGAACTAATTCCTCCTCAAATCCAATCACACATGCATTTGATGAAAAACAAAAGTTTATCTCCAGTCCTAACAACACTTCTCAATTAAGGTAGTTCGGAAATAGTTCTTTACAATTCCAAAAATCAGGGTCTTTGCAAAAACCATTGACCTTTTCTAAAAGTTATATCCTCTTATTTATAACAAATCATTAACTAAAAATAACTATCAAATGTGCAAGCTAAGTAAAAAAAACATCACCACATGGCACATCCATCTCTCTGTCTTCTAAGAGTCATCAAATGGATTTATTGAAGTGGATGACTATTCTCATACTCTGACTATTTGACAAAGAGTTCCTCTCATGTGTTGGCATATGGGAATTTGTGTTGGTCCATCGGGGCCAAAAGGATCTCTTTTACTTCTACTTCCCCTACCCGATACTTGACTATGTTCACACTTAACTGTTGTAATATTGTTCAAGCCTTGATCAGGTGCTCCATGAATTGTTGTACTTGACCTAGCACCATGTTTGCCACCTTAGCTATCTGTGTAGTCCATGTCGAGTCTTGTTCTACATGTTGTTTGACTATGTCATGCAAGTCAACAAAGTCCTCAAGTGGGTCGAATTCTGGGAGACCGATGACTTTCATCTCTCGATTAATCTTGGCCTAGATCCTTTCTCAATAGGCCCATTTTTATTGGATCTCCCGCTGAGGATCTTGGTCCATTTTCACCTAGTATTTGGCCACCTTCTTTATCCTATCTATGTTGTTGTCCCTTAGCACCCGAATGTCGTGTTCTTCAGTGTCTCGACCCTTTTAAACTACGTTGATGTAAGCAATTATTTCCACTACTTTGTGGGACTTCTCGTGCCATCTTTCCATGTCTTTGCAGGTCGCTAGTGCCATAAGGGTGTCTTCTTGGAAGTCGTCTATCCTTGCAGTGACAAGGTGTCTTTCATTCGTGAATTTTCCATAGGCGTCTTGGAACTCACTTCTCAAAAACATCATGGCTTGTGTAGAGTCATGATAGTATTTTTCCAAATGGCACAGATGCTCCAACTTCTTTAGCATAGCGGCTAGATCCTCTTTATCTTTCCTTTCTCTATCCAGGGTGGCATATGTGATTGTCATCCCTGTGTCGATAAGCTCAGATGTCTTGGCGTGCTCTATGCTAATCGAATTTCCCTCTGTGGTGATGAGGATTGAACTGTCCAACGTAAGCCTCCATTTCTTAGTGGTTCTTTTCATGATGGATTTCCTCTTTCGGTCATAGGCGATTGCTTGTATATTAGTGACCTCATCCACAGGTTCAGGGATTTGTTGTTCTCCCCAAGTTAGGGTATTTCCCAGTCTCTAGACTTTGTATATCTGATCAAGGATGGGTTCTTGGACCTCTCTTGTATGTCCCAATGGATCGGCCTCTAGTTATTTCTCATCAGGTGGTAAGGTACTGGCCAAAACCGAGGAATCGGGGGCGGGTTCGGTACTTACTTCGTAATCAACTGTTGAGATGTTGATTTCCTATTGTGGTATTTCTTCTTCCTTTTCACCCAATCCTATCCCATACCTCGAGTTTTCCATTGGGGTTCCTGGTAGGTCGAGTGGATCAATGTCCAAGGCACTTTCTACCTCATGCTCGCTCTACGGACGACTATGAATTGGAGAAATGGGACCAGGGGTGGATGCTCTCTCTGGTTCTCTCTCCTATGTAATTTGCACTGGAGTGAACAGGGACACCTCTGAACTCTCCCCATCATTGTAAATGGTTATTAAATTGAACAAGGGATTTGGTACACTTGTTCTCCTTGATGTCCTCGCTATCTCAGGCTAGGTCAAAATTTCCCCTGGTGATCTGATCTATGGTGGTGGAGCTTTAGGGTTTTCTGACCCAGTGATTTCCTCAAGCTGCATCGGCTCTAGGCCACTTGGTTCTCCTCGGCTTTCGATTGGGTCATAAACAAGGATCCTCTTCATTTCTATTAGATCAGGTTCATTTTTCAATTGATCAATGATTCTTTGTGCCCCTTCTAGCAAGATCAGTCCCGTTCTTTGCGCCTTTGTTGTCTCTGTCGCTCTAATTTTGTCCCTGGCTCTGAGGGCCTCTTGGGATGATTGTTTTATCGTTTACACCTATTCATCTATGCTCATGGCCTTGAACCTGGTCGTATTTGGGTTGGCCATTCTTTGTACCACCTCGTCCCAATCTTGGGTGCACTCTGTGAATATTTCATCCTCGAATTTATCATGAGCATACGGACAACGGGATGACACCTGTGAAGCATGTTGGAGAACCATGCCTTTAGGGTCGTTCTTGTAGAATCAACATTTTGGGAACCTGAATTCTAGTTGGCTAATCCCTTCTTGTTTGGCTTGAGCAATATCCTTCACTAAATAGAACCCCACATGGAAACCGTAGGATATGAAAGCATGCTTCTTGTCCTTGACTAATGTGGCGTTGTAGCCCTGTAGGATAGTCTGATAGCAGATTTATCCCACAACGATCCGGTCTGGGACATGAGCAGGTAGGAGATGTGGTGCTTCGATGGCCTCAAACACCCTAATGTAGGTTGAGCATTCTTATAAATAACAATGGCCTACCTTTTCTACCATTTTCTTGGTTGTTGCAGATAATCTTAGGCATTCCTTCTTAAAAATAATAAAATGAATATGGGCGATGAATTCATCGCAGATGAGTGCATAAGATTTCTTTTACCTGTTCTCCCATAGTATGCTGAAGTAGACGTGGATCGGGAGCTCCGCAACATGCCAGATTAAATTCATGTCAGCGAATACATTCCTTGCACACATGAAATTGATCAGGTACGAGGCCATGTAGAAAGTGGGTGCCTCCCCTTATTTCGGCGTCTGAGCCTATTTTACACAAATTCTTAATTGTTTTGAGATTATCACTCCCCAGTTGAAGCGGCTTCTGGAGATCACCACTATGTACGCCAACGGCATCCATGCTTCTGAAAACTTGGAGCAGTCATTTTCTCCATATAGTCGGCAGATGAGAGCCATCAAATAGATATATGGCTCTCTCTGGTTGATCGTCCCATACCAGCCATTTCTCTGGTTAGTGAACTTCTTGAACTCCTTCCATCATGAGGCCATCAACCAGCTGGTGTCATGGAATTCATAGAAATTCACCACGAAGTCCATGTTGAGCCTCTCCTCTGGGTCCCTGAGCTTGTAGTATTTCTGGACTTCTGTCGGGAGGAAAAATCTGACACACCCGCCTTTCTCATCATTCATCAAACACTTATTCCCATCTGTATGTTTGATGAGCCATTTCAGAACCTCTATGCAGGGGAAAACTGGGGTTCTTCTTGCCACCATGTGTAAATACGACTGTCATATGTTTGGGAACAACTGGTCATCGAGCGCCCTCATGTCCAGGTTGTTGTGTGGGATATACTCTAGGTATTCTTCATGGCTAATTCTGTTGAAGAGATTCCCCCACTGTGGGAGCATTACTTTGGATCATGTGCTTTCTTTTGTATCCCCGAAGGCTCGAGGGTGGACAAAATATTTCTTTGTTTATGTTTTAATGACAAGCTCTACCCTGGGAGTGTACTCCAACTACCTCATGATCCCCGGAGAAGAATCTTCGCCTGTTTCAACTTCCTTTAGCTTGGGTTCCCTCGACGAGCGTCTGATGGTTAGCTTTCTCGACAACATCTTACCTTCAAGTAGAACATAGTTTAGAGACAGTGCAAAAAAAAAAACGGATGCATATATAAATTATAACTTGAATCCATACCTCTGCAACTTGTTAAACCTATTTTTGATAATCAAAGGGTCAGTACAGTCTCGAGACGCTCTTTTTTCTCCTTTGGATTCTCTATTATTCAACTTGTATGCAAAATGAATTTGTTCAAAAAAATCATTCTAGATATTTAAACAGGGATGAAATTACCTTGTCACATCAACCATTCAATTAGGGTATAAGTGTATTTTCATTAAATCAACCACCAGATATTTGAAGATGTTTAAACTTAAATACATCGTGGGTTGACAACATGGGCATAGGTGGTAATGTGGTCTATCGACAATTTCAAATTATTATTGTTTGATCAGTGCACGAGGTAGCAAAAAATGTGGGATTGGGCATTAACTGGTCTATTAAATGTCCAAATATGATCGTATCTTATGCCAAAAACATATCATCATTTCACCCTTTTAGTTGGTGGATCGAGGGTTGGGATTATGCTTCAAAATTTTTTGTTGATATCTTCTTGCAAAAGATATGACGTCGATCGATCTTGCCATACGGACCTGACGTGGCAAAGTTGACTAGGAGGCGCGACTAGGACCCAAGGGAACCTTAATATGACTTGGGACGAAACTAGGTCATACAACCCCCCTTACGTGGTAAAGACAGCTAGTATTCAAGACCTATGCCTTCATTTTCTCATGTTAATCAGAATCGGGAATTTCTTTAAGCTATACATTCTAAAACCCAATCCTATCTTGCCGATGCTGAAAATTATCAAGGATCAACGATCGACGATAAACCTACCCAAGTGTTATTGGATCGACTCCTTCAGCAAAGTCCCGATGTCGAAAACGCATCAAGGATCGGCGATCAACGATATGCTTTTCGCGGACAAAAACAATTGTTTTAACTTTTCTGTATTTCCCCAACTTTGATAAAGCGCATTAGTCATCGACTATCGGTGATTTCTTTAGGACTTTGTTAATGTCTATTCTTCCCGTATTTTTTCGAGGCCAAAGGGGATCAATTATCTCTTGAAACTTTACGTGAATAACTTACGCAAACCTCGAAATGCCTTCTACCGATGCCAATGGGGACCGATGCTCGGTGATTATTGTAACTGTGGTTCCCTTTCTTGCTTGAATTTTTTATTTGACATCGAACCTGAGTGTGTTAGGTGCAGTGTTAACTGTCGATTCTCAATTCAGGTGTTAAGTTATTTTAGACATGGGGTTTCACAAGTTCAAACAACCCTGTCTTGATGATAAGAGTCTTGAAAACAACACAAAGATAAACCATTTCTTGAAGTGAAATCGATTCAGACAGTGAAGAAAACAAGTGGTACCCAAAAAGTGATAAAATTTCCTAAGGCTTTTTAGGGTGTGTTGAGTGCTCAACATGCAGATAACACCTGCGTTGAGCAGGTCTTGAACAATTTTCTCAATTCCATTTTTTGGGAAAAGGGGTGACGATAGGGATAGATATTGGGAGGAAGGATTCCTGGGACAAGGGGAATGGAATAATCATGAACACCACGGGGAGGAAGTCCCTAAGGAGTGGAATAAACCACTTGATGTTTAGAGAGGATGGATTGGAGGTCCTACGGCACAGAGGGTGTCTCAGTTCCTTGTATAGCATGGAGTTGGGAAATAATGCCAGAATTACCTTTTCTTAGCGGATTATCCATGCGATGGGAACTAATGATCTTCAGGGAACCTATGGTGATACCTTGGAACTTATATTGTTGGCCCTCCTGGTTGAATTGCATGGTTAATTCCTTAAAATCCATGAGAATGGGACCTCAAGTCCTTAGCCATTCTGCACCCAACACAATGTCACAACCACCCATGTCGATAGAAAACATATGATATTTTAGGTGGTATTCATGGACCCTCCCTCC
Organism: Picea mariana; assembly: GCA_032191745.1. Classification (NCBI taxonomy): domain Eukaryota; kingdom Viridiplantae; phylum Streptophyta; class Pinopsida; order Pinales; family Pinaceae; genus Picea; species Picea mariana. The sequence goes on along the minus strand of JASDQU010504888.1, from coordinate 3,402 downwards.
ACATTTCATGGACCGGCCATTGACAATCATGATTTGAAAATTATTGACTGCACAAATATAGAAATTAGTTTCTTGGGAAATGCGGCGATAAATAAAATTATGGGTGATTCCACTATCAACAAGAATGATGACCTTCCTATGCCTTATGTAACCAAGTAGCTTGAGGGTTTGGGGAGAAAAGAATCCAGTGAAAGAATTTAGGTAAATGATTGGTTCTACTTCTGGAGGGTCTGAGGGAGGGGTTATGTCAGTGGGTTTAGGTGACCCTGACATAAAGGGAGCCTCAACATCCTCTTCTGAAACATCCTCCGAGATGGCCATAAAAATATTTTGTTCCTTACAATTGTGTCATGGAAAATATTTGTCATCACAATTATAACAAAGGCCTTTGAGTTGGCATTCAACCATTTCATCCCTAGTCAATTTATGGATCTTTAGTGGAGTAGGAGGAGGGGTGGGAGTTACTAGTTTAGTGCGAGGAACAAAGGAGGCTTTTCGGTTTTGAGAAGAGACAAACTATTGTGCTTCCTTATCTCTTTTAGTAGTGTCCACCCAACTCTGAGGCCAATCCATGAGCATGAATCTCATCCTTGAGGCCACTGATAAAAAATTCTCAGAAAAATGCATCAGACATGCCCTCTGTATGAAAATTCAGTCGCGCAAAAGAAGCTATAAAGCCTTCCATTGTGCCATATTGTTTCAACTTTGTCAAATGGCCTAAATGGTTGGTGCTAATGTTAAAGCGTTCATAAATATCTGCCACAAAGTGTGTCCAAGCCACATACCCTTGGCGGGCATTTTTCCTCCATTGCCACTGTTGCCAACGTTCTTGATCTAGATGGAGAACACCATACCAAAGTTTGTCCAACTCATCTGTAATGCCATACAAAGATAAATAATGTTCCATTTGAGTTACCCAGCCAGTGGGATCCGATCCATCAAATTTTCTCACGTCCACACATGGAAGGCATAGGTCATGCTGAAAGTGATGGGGCTGAAAATTATGGGAATGAGATGAAGTTTCAACTTTGGTATGCAAAGGTGGGTCAGATAAGGGAATATCTATAGGGATATGCATCTTGGCACAGATCATCGCAGTGACAAATTCAAGCTGGGTAGTAATGTCTTGTTTGAGTTTCGAGATTGAGGCGACGATGGAGGAATGCATCTTTTGATTCATGGTGGCAATATTGGCACTGAGCTGTCACACTTCTTGTTAGTTTTATGTGAAATTAGAGTGCAAGGTAGTGAAGCGAGCTTCCAAGTCTTGGCTACGAGTATGGGCCATGATGACAAGGGAACACAAAAAGGGGTGGGTGGAACTACACAAAAAATGGGTTATGGGTGAAGTGTATCACAACGATTAGGGCGACGAGTTGAATCCAATGGGGTAAAGCCCAAATAAGGGTGTTGGAAGGGGGTTGGGTCCAAAAAAAAAACATTTGTTGAAAAATGATAGGTATGACTGCGATAAGGGCAAAGAGAGAAATCCAACGGAATAGGTCTCAAATAATGGTGCCAACAAAATCCAAACTTTTTTTTTTTTACTCCTGCAGAGTTATACTATGATCTTGTTAAGCCTTAAATAGTGGCTCATTACCCCTTAATTGGGGCTTATTACAATAGTAATTTTATTTTATTTATGTTTGCTTGAGTCCATTAGTTGTAATTGTACCTCCTAGTCTCCTATATATACCAAGGAGACATTTTCATTTGGAATCATCTTGTACCTGAACATTTATGTGGTGTGTAAGGAGGTTTCCCCCTCGAAGAGGCTTATTATCTGAAATTATCTCTTTTTCAAGGTGTTGAGTACTTATTCTAAGGTTTTCTATGCTATATTGATATTTGGTTCTTAACATATGGTATCAGAGCTCAAGGTCTTGGGGTTTCGCTGCTACATCTGAGACACCTTGGAATTTTCACTATAACTTCTTTTCTACAACATTTCAGAAGGAACGGCTTGGAGGATATTTAGTATATAGATCAAGGTATGTTGGGCTATAATTTAAGCTTTTGAGGCCTTATAATTTTGGAGATACATCCTATGTAAGATAGGGTTCTAGAATCATCATGAATTGAGTCATTGCGAAATTTTCACTTTAACATTTTTTATGTAATGTTTCAGACCTTGAAATCTAGAGGATATTCACAGAAATTAGTAATGTATCTGTGGTAAAAAATTCAGATTCTGGTTCATCTTACATTTTTAGATACACCCTGTGGAAGATAGGGTATCTGACTAGTCCTATTGACTAGTCTCAAACAGGTGTTCCGGGTAAAAAAATGATAAATTCTTCCTAGAGTATCCAAATTGAGTGAGACTGGTTGCATTGGATAGTGGACAGTCTGTCGTATTTCTGGTACAAGTTTCAGAATTTATATCAATTATTTTGTGTGGCAAACATTATACAAGTGAGATCTCCTGGAAAGGCAAAAAATCAGCAAGTTGTGGGGAAGTTACTATAAATTCCACTTGGCACATCCAATTTTGATCAGACATGAGGCATTGTAGAGAACAAATATCAGAGAACCACAAAAGAGAAAAATTCATAACCAGAAGAACTGAAACTTTGGAGATACAGCAGAAGAAAGATTGTCTAGCAGAACCACCTCAAAATCAAGGTTCAAAAGTGATACTTGGCCAACATGCCACCAAAAAGGGAACTTCTACACCAAATAAGCCTCCAGATAGTCCTACTTGGACTCTTGATAAAGGTGAAGAAATGCATAGGGACATAAATCAATTACAAAAGAAGACAATGACAAAAGATGAACTACAAGGGATGATGGATTCAACTAAAGCTAAATTGGAGGCAATAATGGATACTAAGATGGATGTTTTAAAAAGGGAGATCGTGGAAGGATAGAAAATTTTCCTAATAGAGAGGACACCTGAAAGTGAAAATGTATCCCATGAAATTCATGATGAGGACACAAGGAAGATGAATCAAGAATGGAGAAACTCCAACTGTGGGTTGAAGACCAACCACGTTCCTAAGATCGATATGAGGAAGTTTGATGGCAAGGGCCCAATCACATGGATACTTCAGATGGAGCAATTCTTTGATCTACATAATGTGCCACATACACAAAAGGTATGAATTTCTTATTTATATTTAGAACCCAATCAATTTGTATGGTATTGATGGCTTTGTTCTCGCAAATCACTCGTCACTTGGATAATTTTCACGGAAGAAATGATATCACACTATGAGGATACACGGAGAAATACCTTCTTTAGCCAATTGATAAATCTCAAGAAAAAGGGTTCAGTTACAGAGCACATTGAGAACTTCCAAAGATTGAATATAAAGGTAACAGATATTCCAGATGAGCACATGATTGATGTATTCATAGGAAATTTAAAGGATAACATTCAACATAAGGTTCGCCTTTGGG
>JASDQU010504887.1:2476-21665 GCA_032191745.1 Picea mariana | reverse complement strand
GTCTAGTCTTTCTCTTGGTGGAAAATTTGTCACCTTTTGTATTGGTTATTACTGTCAATAATGAAATTTAGTGGATACCCCTTCGCCCACATCTATGAATGGAAGAGGTTCTCACCTTCCTCAAGATATTCTATCTCTTCAACTTGGATCTTTACAGTTGTGTCGGTAGCACTAGATTCTGCATCGATGAAGATCTACTTTCCTTTATTTGGCTCTGAGCCATATTTTGACTTTGAGGATTTCATCTCGGCCAATAATGACTTCTTCAAGTGACATTCATCGGTGTTGTACAAGGGGATTTTGCAGAACTCGCACCACTTTCCAGTGTCCTTCTTCGACTTCCCATTACCCTTCTTTGCATGCAGGTTGGACTAGTTGTTATAAGGTGGCTATCCTAGCTTTGTCATTTATTGTGTGAGTTAGGATTTCCTTTACCATTCTTCAGTTGTGGCACATTTTCAAACCCAAACTCTTGCTTATTATTTTGCTTAAATTTTTGCTCAATTTTGACAACATGTTGATTAACCTATCACAATGAGGAGATATCCAAGAATTCCATCTCTATTCAGATGTACCTATGTGAGCCACACAATACTTTGGGACTATGTGCCACTCAAAGTCTCTGATAACCAATTTTGAGTGCAAGGTATGAAATATATTAGTGTACTCCATCTCTTTATGGTCTCTCTCTTGGCGCAAAGTTATCCACCTTGTGTACTAGTCATAATAATTTCCAATAGGGTAGAATTCCTTCTTGAGACCATGAAAAAAATCCAACCAAGTGGGTCCTATCCTAAATGTTGTAGACTCATCTCTGGCATGTCTCTCTCGATATATGTCCCACCAATTTTCGACATGGGAAGGGACTTAAGGAATGAGAAGGTGTTATTTTCATTGTCAAAAAATTATGAATTGAGAAATGACCCTCTAGTAGATTTAACCATTTTTCTAAAGATATGTGTTTATCTGGCCTTCAAATAAATGAATGTCCAGGATAACTTGTACCTTCTAGGGTGTTGCACCTTTGAAATGATTACTTGTTGAAGGTCTCTCTATTGTTTTTTATACTCATCGAAGGATCTTGGTGAAATTATTCATCATCTCATTCCTATGGCATGCAAGAGCTTCCTTGAGCTACAACTTGATAGGATATCATGCTTCAACATATCTCTTTTATTTTTCTATGGGAGGATGCTTGGGTTGTTGAGAGTGGTCTTCCCCAAGATCAATTAGTTTGATACCCAACTCCCAATACCTTGATATCATCGAGAACATGCATGGAGAAATGACAACGAGTATATTACTTTGATACCACTAATCTAGATTATGTAGAAAATGAAATGAAAGTAGAAAGATAAATGGAAACACACAAAGATATTGGAGAGAGAACAGTGATACAATGAAACCCAAAATCTATTGATGAATAAAATGGAAAAAGACAATAAAATGAAAAGGAATACGAAGTAGATAGAATGGTGGTAACTTATCTCTGAAGAAAGATGTGTTCGCTATTCTCACTCACAAGAAGACATTACAATAGGCCAAAATTACCTTTTAACATAAAGAATGATGCCTTAATATGCAAAACCCCTAGATATCCAAAAATGTAGCCCTAGGAAATGACGTGGGAAAAGGAATGTGGGGCCCAAGGAGGCTAGTTGATACGTCAACTTCACAAGGCCAAAACTTTTGCATGAAAACTTTGTTTAGGGAATTTCTTGGACCATTGGAAAGATTAATCCATGCTCTATGTCTTTGGTAGGCCACATAAACAAATATTTCATGGCCCACATCAATTACCAAAAACATAAGGGAAATGCTTGAAAAACACATTGAAAGTTCAAGACCTGAAAAATTGTAGTAGAAATGCCAAGATTTGGAACCATTATGAGTCATTGAAACATGTGGGGACTACCAGTATCCACCTAGATCAATAGATGTTTGATAATTTTTTATAGACAAGTGTTATCGATTGTATAACCATACAATCCTCTTTATTCATGTTGATTGATTGACTACATTAGTAGTCTTTGTTGGACAATGTTGTTGGCATGCTTTTTTATGTAGGATAGTTTGGATTGGAGACCTTCATGTGAGCCTTATTAACTATTGAGTGATCCATCCAATTGTATTTAATGGGGGTGTTGCTGAGCTTGTTGGGATGTATAAACCCAACTTGGCGTTGTTGAAATAGTACTAGAAAATGCCAAATTATCTTGTTTAATGTTGGGATGTTTGAACCTAACTTGTCGAGGTTAGATTCAAAACCAACTAGAGAACTAATGTCTAATCGATCGATCGATTAGAGCTTCTCTGTTGTTGAGAAGTTGGGATGTGTAGCCCATGCTTATTGTTGTTGTCATGTATGCTTACATAGAGTGCATATGGACATAGTGTACCAACTAACATATAATAGAGTACATGTTAAATACCAACAGGTGATGCCCATTGAGTACTATTGATCATACTAATTATATCGACATGTGATGTTGCATGCGTACCACCAAAAATATATTGTCATTAAAATATGATTGTTATATTTTGAGATCCTTATTGATCTGAACATGAGTTTTTTTAATGGCATGGAGATTGTTTGTTGACAACATTAGAGGATTTTTTTAATTCATGTTCTAGTTATTTGTGCATATGCTCTTGCTTCTTCACTGTTATGAAGACAATATATGTATAAATAAGATATAAATAAATAATAAAATAATAATGATTAATAACTAAATATATTATGAAGAGACACATTCTTGATGAAAGGTTATGTTTCTTATGAATTCTTATGAAAGGGCACCCTTGTGTACTTAGTTCGTCTCATTAGTATCAGAGCTTTGTCTCGATGAGGATTTTAGCCACGTTGAAAATTTTTGGAGTTTCTTCGATCCCAAGGTCTTTGACTAGAAATCTAGCCTTTGGCCATTCATTATTCAAGAATATATGTTAACAATTATTAGGCTACAAATTCAGAAGAAATTAGTAATAAAAATAAAAAAATAAAAAGGAAAAAAAAACAAGTTTGAAAAAAACCATAAATCAAGAAATATATATATATATATATATATATATATATATATATATAGACTTTACCAGTCAAATCGTTGGGCGGAGGGGGGTCCCTCGTCCCACAAACAAGGGGGTCTCATACACCAATTTGGTGTGGTTTGGCCGTGACCTTAAAAATAGATTATTATTATTATTATTATTATTATTATTAACAAGGGGGTCTCATACACCAATTTGGTGTGGTTTGGCCGTGACCTTAAAAATAGATTATTATTATTATTATTATTATTATATTCAGAAAGTTTGTTGGAAAAAAGTGAGAGGAAAAAATATAGCTCCATCACAGAGGTTTCTGCAAGCGTGGGTAACCAAACAAATCAGACCGGTAAAAAGGGAAGAAATCATGACAAGGTTTGTAGACAGGAGGTCAACCGACAAAATAAATAATCAAGTTGACATTTCGTGGGTTACAATTGTTGATCCAACCACCCACATAGTAATCCAACTACAGCACCATCGGATAACATATATCCATAATCGGTATAACAGTCTGCTTATAAAAAAAAATTAAGAACTAGGGTTGTTGAGTTAATGCAAACAGAAGAACCGCCATCCAACTACAACTGCACCTTGTCATACTGCAATCCATACCACCACGCCTCTGAAATTCATTCCCACCATCAAATAAACCTGTACAACCATTGTTACAATCTTCCATACATGCCACTAATTCTCCTAAAATTCATACACCCATTAATTCTCTTAGTTGTCGTTTTAATTGCATTCAATACGGTTTTTCCTAAGATCGTGTCCCCTCCAATCATTTCAATATTTTTCAAAAGAATTTTCATACTTAAATATTTGGAGTGTATTAAAGGGAAAGCCTAAACTTTGTATACCATTTAAAAATTCAAAGGAATATTGTTAAAAGTTTTATTTTTCCCTTTGACAAGAAGGATTTTTATATATTACCTAATTTTAAAGAGGTTTAATAAATAAATAAATTATAAAAACGGGGTTACTAAGTGGATAAAAAGTACCTTTGAAAATACATAAAGGAGTATCACAGAACATTTGAGGAAGATATCTACTAAGTTAAGGAGACTAAGCTTTATTATTATTCAAGGGAAATATTTAATAAGAATAATAACAAAAAAAAAAGAGATCTTAAGTATACTAAGGAAGAAAATAAGTTTTCAAGGTATTATCTTTTAAAGAAGTTTTTCACTAAAATAAAAATGAATTTTAAGGAAGGAATATTTTCTAGTAAAAATCGTCAAGATAAATGCATTGGATTATTGATCTTCAGAGGAAATATTCAAGAAAAAGAAATTAGCATCCACATTTGTCTAGATAAGAAGAGAAATCACATCAGTGTCGATTTGGCGAATCAATTAATAATTTCAAAAAGAAGTGTAATCGAAACAAAAGGCCTTTTTGGCAATAAATATGAAACCAAGGACTTACAGTTGACACTTGAAGATTATAAACTTGTATTGAAATTCGAGGTTACAACTATATATCAAAAAGAGATTGAAATAATTATTGGTTCAACTTGGTTAGAAATTTTGGGTAGCTTAATATTAAACTTCGAGAATTTTTTTTCGATGTTTTCCTACAAGAAGAAAAAAAATAACATTACATGACGTCTCAATGAAGTCAGATTTAGTATCGACATCAAAATATCTTGATCGGATCTAAAAAATGATACTTCCAGATAATAAAAAATCAATAGTTGAGATCCAAAGAGATTTTGACAAAATTGTCATCGACAAAGATGCATAAATTTGTCGTCTAAAGAACCATAATCAAAGCTTGGTTGCACAAATAAAGAAGTTGAAGAACGAGAAGAAATCACAAAAGGAAAAGTTAGAACAATGTGCCAGTAAAGAAGTAATGACCAATGAAAAAATAATGTCTGAACCTATTGAAATCGAGAAGTCTTCAAATGTAAAAATCCCAATTGTGAATAAAACAATTAATATAGATCTAGTCAACCTTACAACTCAAAAGGATGCAAATCCAACTGATGTAAAGAGGTCTTCACATGTTGAAGTAGAAACAAGGTAGGGCTATGAAGAAGAATCAATTCCAAAAGTTAATCAAGAAAAAAATACAAGTATACAAAGTAAAGATCAAGTTGCAAGGATGCCTTATAGACATCCTAATCACAAAACTTGATACTTCAACCAATCAATGTATCAACATAAACAAATGATTGATATGTCGAAGAATATTACATCCACTACAAATGGTGCTCAAAGTAAAAGCTATCATGGGAGTCAAAATGCATCAAGTTTTCTCCAAGAACCCTATAAATGCCTAGTTCCACAGAAGATCGAATTAGGGTGGGTGGACTCCTTTACAATTTGACAGTTCTTCTTAGAACTTAAAATATCTTATCGTCTAAGGTCCTCAATGATCACTAATTCAAGGATAAAGAATCAGGAGACAATATTACAAGCCAGAACAAGAGATAAGTCTTCCATAAGTTTTCTTTGAGGACAAAGCATTTTTAAGGGGAAGGCAGTGTTATGAACACAATATATGTATAAATAAGATATAAATAAATAATTAAATAATAATGATTAATAACTAAATATATTATGAAGAGACGCCTTCTTGATGAAACGTTATGTCTCTTATGAAAGGGCACCCCTGCGTGGATATATATACAACCCCAATTCTCATTTGTAATCATCTCATATTTTATTCATACATTTTGTATATATATATTCTATCCTTAATGGATTATTGTGTACTATCCTATTTATATTGGATATTCTCTATGTGAGCGAACTTAGTTTGTCTTATTCACCATTACATGTGGAATATGTTTGGGAGGTTGATGTTTAGAGGACTCCTTACCGCAAGCTTGTTGCACGAGTTTCTTCATTATTTTCTAAAGAGGATCGTATGGAGTTGTTGTTTTAGAGGTGGTATTTCTATATGATTATATTTAAAGTGTGTTACTATACCTTGTCTTGATCAATTTATTGGTTGTTAGCATTGATCATGTTGTTGTTGTTTTTCATGTGGTTCACGACACTGAAGACCAGCAACTCGCTATGTCTATGCCCCCCCCCCCTGAAATCCGCAAGGGAACGTGGGGAGGCCAGGATTGGCGGGATATTGATTTCTCAACAACAGTAGCAACATACTCAACAACAAGAGTATCTTATAGACCTATTAAGGGAATAACATGTCCCTTACAAGGAATTTAACCTGGGTGGGGAGGATAACAACCATTCCTCCCAACCACCCAAGCTATATCCAATGGACATAAAATTAATGGTGGATGTTGATGCAAATTGATATGACCCTTCAAGTTGTCTAATGGGGGATGTTGGAATCTTGTGTTGTTGGTGTAAACCCAACTTGTGGTAGTTGTCGACTAGGTTGACGAGTTATGGTAGTTGTCGACTAAGTAGACTGACTGGAAGTTGACCAACTAGATGGAGGGTGGTCTAGAATAAGGTGAGTGGTGTCAGATGGATCCACTTAGGGTTATTTGGGATTTCATATTATTGGGTCCTTTGAACAAATCTTATGGACATATTATGGGTTTTGGTCCCATGTTTGAGGTTTTAGGTGAAGAACCCAAACCTATATACATGAGAGGCGTTAACCTCATTTGTATTGTATCAAATAAAAAAGTATTGAATGAATCAATGGTTATTAGATTGTATTGTATGGTTCATCATGCATTGGAACAACGATCTGAATTGTGCTTAATGACTTTGATACCCACGACATATCTTGTCTCTTTTGTTGATGACTTGTCTATGGTTTTGTCTCTTATGTTAGAAATTGTTATGGCATTGTAAGTTATGGCTTGACATGGACATGGAACTCTAACAAAATGCAGACATGACAATAAGGAAGAAACGAGTTGATCGCAAAATTGGTTAGCAAAACTTACATTCTCCTTACAAGTTTATATTTCATATTTCATATTGTTTTTATATTATAACTAATTCACAATCAACCATGGATGTTTTCTATAAGTTTCTCAAGTACCAAGAATAGTCATTAAAACATTTGATTGCCATTGGACTTATTATTGGTTGTGAGTATATGATGGAATATCAAGGGGTACTAGAGAAGTTTGTAAGTAGCTATTATGTGTTGCATCCCCTATTTTATAAATACCAGTACAATAAAAGGCTTCTAATTACATATAAACTTTGTTATGATGTATAAAACTTGTAAGACTTAAAGTATGGAGTGGAGCCTATAGAATATTGATGAGAATCAACATGAGGTGGGGCTTCATAATAATGTGTATTTTTCACAAATCAATGAATGTTATGGTAAGTTTACTCATTTCCTCAAATCACTTATATCTAAAACAACGATGGATACAAATCTATGCAATAAAGGTACATTATATTATAAATGTTGATATACTCATATTTACACCTGATTCCTATGTTTGCATATTAAATATAGAGGTTGAGAATCAAACTCATCAACATAACATTGCAACTAATGCAAGTACAACATCCCCAAGTGATAAAGAAATGAATCCTGCAATAAACTTGACCAATTGAGCAACTCAAGTGATAAATGACAAATATAAATTAATGTTACAATTTTTGTATTTCATAATATTTTTTGGAGCATAATTCTATTTTATCCAAAACTCCAATATTTTGTTTATCACGGACGTATTGTCCAATTTTGTATGATGGGTTACCAAATATTATAAGAATTGTATTTTGATCAATATATTGTCTATTAATATGATGGGGTTTCTTATTTTTAGATAATATGATAGTGTTTCTTATTTTTAAATAATATGTTGGGGTTTCTTATTATTATTATATGATACAATAAGCTTTCTTACTCTATCACAATGTTTTCCTAACATGTTATCTAGCCAATGAAATATATGCATGACTTATAATATTAGAATAAAAAAATATTCACATTACATGAATTTTTATTGGGTTTATTCAATTAACTATACAATATAATACATCTATGCAATGTTTAAATCAAAATAGAGATATTGAAATACCAAAAGTTAATATTATTTAAACATTGGTTTAATTTTCAATTCATTATTTGACAATTGTTAAAATCAACAAAAATGCAGAAGCCGCATTTACATACTTGAAAAATATTGTAGATAAAACAAAAGTGATGATGCACTCAAACAAGAGACAACACAAAATATTGAAGGTGAAATTATGGTAGAATTCATGATCAAAATGAAAAACAACATAGACGTCGTGAAGCAAGATAAGGATCAAAAGTATAAATACATGAATCGAGATTTGAATAAAAAACACGAAGAGCTCATAAAACTATTAAAAAATCAAGGTTCTCAATGTCGCAACAAGAAAGGTAGTACTTCAGACTCGTCTAGATCTTCATCACCACCACTACAACCTCCCTATAATTCATCAAGAAGCCCCCAATATTATCCCTTCATCATATACCCACCCAGGGCCAAAATAGAACTTTTAAAATACAATGGAAGTGAAACTCAATGTGTGGCATGGTTTAACAAGGCCAGACAATATTTAGATATATATAACATTAAAACAGATGAAGAAAAAATAAAATGTGCTTCCATGCATCTAGAAGGTGAAGCATACTATTGGTATATGTGGTGGAAGAAACAAATCACTTGTACAACTTGCATTCTTTTAAAAACAATTGTTTTAAGAGATTCCATGGAATCAATGAAAATGAATTCTTTTTGAAACAAACAAAACTACAACAAAAAGGAAGTGTCAATGAATTCACACATAAATGGGAAGATATCGCCACACGACTATTCTAGCTATCTACATAGAAATTACTCCAATCTTATTTGGGAGGTCTTAAATCGCATATCCAAAAGGAATTAAAAATGCATCATGTTTTGTCTGTTGAAATAGAAAGGCATAAGAAAAAAGCGACAGAAGTCAAGTTTGAAGGATTCCAATCAATATTTGGTAAAGATTATTCAAGAAAGAATGGACCACAAACCATAGACACAAATAAATATAAATACATACTTCCACACATACGAGACAATAAAAGAAGTTTGGAACCTCAAAGAATGAAAGAAGTCAAATGTAAATGTTGCAGAGAAAGATGGGATCCTAGACATAGGTGTTGCATAGAAGATAGTCCAAAGAAAATATATACATGTGAAGCAGAAGGGAATGATGAATTAGATATATAAGAGTCATAGGTGAAGAGGTAGAGGACCCCCAAAATATCATATCATGCTCATAAGGTGACAACACACCAAGGATATCAAATGCGGCCATGAAAAGACATCAACTAACCTCAAACTCTTAAATTAAAGGGACATATAAAAAATGATAACGTCACAATACTAATAGATACAGGAAGTACCCAAAACTTCCTTGACATAAGAATGGCAAGGAAACTTAAGCTATTTGTACATCTAGTTTGGGACATGAAGGTAATGGTTGTAGACAACAAAAAAATTGAGAATGTAGGAAAGTTCCATAAAGTGAAACTCCAAATATGTAATGTCCCTTTCTGAGAAGGATCTCCAGAGAGGAGGGATAAGTAGTCTAAACATCCCCGTTAGACTATAGCCAGGGAGGAACAGGGGTTAATGGGGTCATTTAATGTCATTTCACTAGAGAACTTGATAATTCGAAAGTGACATTAAGTGAAAATTGGGTAAAAGCACCCTTTAAGTGATTTAAGCCAAAAATAGAGTGGTGCATAAGTGATGGAGCTAAAAATAGAGGTCAACAATGAATTAGGGTTTTGGAGGAGTATATGAAGAGAAAAAAAACCTAATTCGTCATTATGCATATTTTATGATTTGAGAGGGAGCTCTCAGGTGACTTCACAGGTTCAAGCAAATCAATGACTTTATGGATTCTAGGAAGAATACACCCAAAGGTTGATTTCGATGTTGAGAGACAAATCCTATTCACTGGGGAGATCATACAGATCTTCCACCGATCTTTAGTAGCCATTACACAGGTTGCAGAAGCAAGGGTGCACTTACTCAAGGTGAGGGCATAACTTCTTAGGAGACTTAGATATTCGACTTGTCCCAACCAAGGAGAATCTAGTGATTCCCTTCCGACCCAATTGAGAGGAAGGCAGGGTGCATCTATTGATTGGTTTCTCATCAAATTCTGATGGAGAAATCATCTTGGGCACATCAGTCAGCCAGTGAGGGTGTGACGGTTGGGGAGGATATATTTAGGGTTCCCAAGAGATCATTAGATCAGATCCAAGGAAACCCTCCCGACCCATTACACATGAGCCTAGGGTGCTTAGTTTAAGACTATTATAGTCGAATTCCAATGGTGGAATCTCTAGGGTGCAGTTATTGGCAGAAATTGTGGAGCATTTCCCCAAGGGGATCCATCTGGGGTCCATGCAGATCAACAAAGGGTCGATCTGTAGTCTAACAGACATTGGGAGTTCGTATGAGGTGAGGGCGCATTGTTTGAGATAGATTCCAGGAAGATTCGAGGAGTTTAGCCACCAGGGTGAACTTTCCAGTCATTGCAGCAGTTGTCATGTGAGTTGTCGTAGCATGCAGTAGTTCATATCACTCATCCATTGATCGAGCAACCTTCTTCTATTTCCAGGTATCATTTTTTCAGTTTTCTTATTGTATTCTATATAAGATCCTTTTTTCTATGATCTAGCCAAGTGATTTATTTTACTTAGTTGCATGCGACATTGTACCCAATCATTTTCATAATACATTATTACAGTTGTTCTTTGTCTTTATCTTTTGTGTACTTTCTTATATACTGTTAAAAAAATTGTAATCACATGAAAAATCACCATGCATGTTAAAACCAGTCACTAAAAACATCCAGAAACCCAAAGTGTATCAGTTCCGACAGCAAATAATCATTAGTAGAGGCATATATTCCGATCTACAGAATTAGGGATGTTACAGTGGTATCAGAGATTTAGTCATGCCATGTTGTGACTAAAGTTTCAATGAGTTCAACATAGAACTTAGACCCAGAGGGCAATGCGCATGTAGGTGACGAATATTTCACTTACAAAAGACATAGGGAAAGGAGGATACCTAGAGCAGATTATCCCCCTTTTCCTCGCAGTTCATAAGAAGAGGAAGAGGCACATAGGGAAGCAGATAGAAGGGAAGAGCGTGAGGCAAAGAGGATTATGGGAAATAGGTATGAGAGGCCAGAGGGAACTGGCAAAGCATCCATGGACCCAGATGAAAATTTTGTGCAGGTTATTAGCAATTTGGTGATCAGTTAGTAGGCCATGACTTGCTCCTTGGCACATATGGATGATAGATTGACTCCATGGAGAATTTTGAGCCCACATGCCCTGCATACAACACATGGTAACTCAGGGGAAGGAATTAGGTCCATTTCACCTACTCGCACCTACACTTCATTGAGTAGGATCCTCAGGCCACTATTCCCTAGCTTTCAAAGGGCACCTCCAACAACGATACAACAACTAGTAGTACAGAGACATACTACACAGGTAGAGGATATTGCGGAGTACATGAGAGAGTATGTAGCATTGGGACTGGATTTCCATCATGAATGACCTTGGTTGAGTATTGTGGACTTAGACTCAAGAACTGTCCTAGAGATCCTTCGAGGGGAGGACAACAATGATATCCTTAGGGCCAGAACATAGATTTCATCCGAAAAGTAGGTAAACTCACTATACCTTATTTCGATGAATCATCCAAATGCATTGCCAGATCTGGTGTATAGAAACTGAGGCCATAAGTTTTTCCACCTTACATTTGGAGGGTGAGGCACATGAGTGGTGGCACCATGGACTAGTGACGTTGGGTCACATTCACGTCACTTCTTATAGGGAGTTGACAGAGAGGCTCATGGACAGGTTTGATAGGGGGGATCCAGAGATCCATTTCAGGGATCTAACCCAGTTGATAGAAATTGGCATAGCAGATGCATCCATCACAGAGTTTCAGGGGGTATTCGTGGCAGTGATAGATATTTCCCATATTGATCATTCTATTCACCGAGGGTCTCACAGAACTCTTGAGAGGATGGGTGAAGGCCTATAGACCTCACTAACTACATGATGTCATCTTGTGCACTAGATATCTAGCAGACTCAGTGCCAAAGACCAAAAAATTTTCCAAACTTGTTGTGCCATAGGAGGACCAGGATAGAAAACCACTCAAGAGAGAGTGGAAAGGTAAGGATAATTGGATGATGCTACAAGGCATGATCTTATGAAGAAGAAGCTATGCTTCGCCTACAAGGATCCATGGATCCCCGACCATAGGTGCATGCGAAAGGGACAAATCCATTACATTGAGGTTGTCGCAGATATTGATGAGGATAGTGAGACCACTAGCTCAGAGGAGGAGCAGCCTCCAAGGAGACCACCAACACCAAGAGGGGCACAACCACTGGTAAATCCACAACCTCGCGAGGAGGGTAAGAGACGAGCACCAACAAAGGGATTCATAGTGACCCTTTTTGGAATCCCTAAGTATGACACCTCCGAATCAGAGGGACTATTCAGGGACAGTGGGAAATTTCCCTGATAAATGGTGGGGCCACCCACAACTTCATTAAACCTACGTGGGTAGCTAGACGAACACTACAAACAGAGGAGTTTGAGGGGTTTGAGGTTGCAGTAGCAGATGACCACATGGTAGGGTGTTTGGACAGAGTTTCAAACTTGGAGTTGAATCTAGGTAACTACACCATGAGAGATACATGCTATGTAGTTGACCTGGCTGACATAGATGTGGTGTTGGGAGTCCAATGGTTGATCACCTTAAGAAATATTTCTACCAACTACCAAACCCTTGAGATGGGATTTAGAGATAGTGAGGGGATGAAGATTGTACTAAGGGGTATGTCGACAGGGGTACCTAGGAAATTTTTCAGTGAAGAGGATGGAGAGGATATTCAGGCATGGGGAAGCAATAGATGCATTATCTAGGATACCAACCACATATTCCTTGATGGAGATTTCAACAGATTGGAAATCCCACTTGTTAGTTGAATATTCCAAAAAAAAGTTTGCTTGTGAGATATTGGATGGGTAGGTACAAGATGATAGGTACAGAGTCATAGATGGCATCATCTTCTACAAAAATTGAGTCTACCTAGTGCCAAGATCAAGTCTCAAGAAGAAGATTTTGATAGCAGTACACGACTCTCCATTAGAAGGCCATCAGGGGTTCTTCAAAACCTACAGCACAGTGTAGGTGGCATATTTGTTCTTCAAAGAGACCTTCAAACTTCATGGGTTGCCACAGAGTAGACACAACGACAGAGATAGTTGATTCATCAACACTTCAGAGGAGCTTCCACCTCTGGATGAGGAGGGTCAATTGGAGGGGATTCTTGAGGAGCTACTCGAGTTCCAAGAATGGAGGTTGAGGAGCAGGGTCATCATGGAGTGTTTGGTCATATGGAGAGGTATTCTAGTAGATGATGCTACTTAGGAGAGCGAGCAGATTTTGTAGCACCCTCGATTAGTATTGCTTTAGGACAAGCGATATCGGGAAGGGAGGATTGTAATGTCCCTTTCCAAGTAGGAGCTCTAGGGAGGAGGGATAAGTAGTCTAAACATCCCCGTTAAACTATATCCAGGGAGGAACAGGGGAAAACATGATCATTTAATGTCATTTCACTAGAGAACTTTATAAGTTGAAAGTGACATTAAGTGAAAAATGGGTAAAAGCGCCCTTTAAGTGATTTAAGCCAAAAATATAGAGGTGCATAATTGATGGAGCTAAAAATATACAACAAGGAATTAGGGTTTTGGAGGAGTATATGAAAAGAAAAGCAACGTAATTCCTCATTATGCATATTTTATGATTTGAGAGGGAGCTCTAAGGCGACTTCACAGGTTCAGGTGAATCAGTAACTTTGTGGATTCCAGGAGGAATACACCTAGAGGTTGATTTTGGTATTGAGAGACACACCCTAGTCACCTGAGAGATCATACATATCTTCCATCGATCTTTAGCAGTAGTTACACAGGTTGCAAAAGCAAGGGCACACTTATTCAGGGTGAGGGCACAGCTTCTGAGGAGACTTAGAGATTCGACTTGTCCCAACCAGGGATAATCTAGTGATTCCCTTCTGAGCCAGTTGAGAGGAAGGAAGGGTGCATCTATATATTGTTTTCTCATCAGATTCAGATGAAGAAATCATCTTGGGTGCATCAATCAACCAATGAGGGTGTGACAGTTGGGGAAGATACATTTAGGGTTCCCAAGAGATCATCAGATCAGATCCAGGTAAACCCTCTCGACCCATTACAGAGGAGCCTAGGGCACTCAGTTTGATACTATTACAGCCATATTCTGACGGTGGAATCTCTAGGGCAAAATTATTCGCAGCAGTTGGGGCACATTTCCCTAGGGTATCCATCTGAGGTCCATATAGATCAACAGAGGGTTGATCTTCAGTTCAAAAAACACTAGGAGTGTGTATGAGTTTAGGGCGCATTGTTTGAGACATATTCCAAGTAGATCTGAGGATTTTAGCCACCAGAGCGATCTATCCAATCATTGCAGCAGTTGTCATGTGAGTTGTCATAGAATGCAACAGTTCATATTGCTCATCCATTCATCCAACAACCTTCTTCTATTTCCAGGTATCATTGTTTTAGTTTTCTTATTGTATTCTAGCTAAGATCATTTTGTCTCTGATCTAGCTGAGTGATTTATTTTACTTAACCGCATGCGGCATTGTACCTAGTCATTTTCATAATACATTGTTGCAGTTGTTCTATGTCTTTATCTTTTGCATACTTGCTTATATATTGTTAAACAAACTATAATCACATGAAAAATCACCACTCATGTTAAAACCAATCACTAAACGCATCTAGAAACCCAAAGTGTATCAGTTCCAACAACAAATAATCGTCAGTAGATGCATATATTCTGATATGCAGAATTAGGGATATTACAAAATACAAGAATTTAATTTGGAAACGAAACTCTACATCGTACCTCTAGGAGGATTAGATGTAGTCTTAGGAGTCCAATGGCTATAAACATTGGGTACAAGTATTCATCCAATCATCAAAAACATTTTTTTAAATTCAAGTGGTAAGGGAAAAGGTATAAGCTACATGGTTTCCAACTCCCCCAAATACAAGTTGTGTCATCCCAACAAATGGAAAAGATTATTCGAAAAGGGGAAACCGCCTATGTGATCCAATCCCACCAAATGGAGATACAAGATTCAGAACAAGATGACTCCATAGTAGAATAAGTCCAAGAAATATTTCAAAAACACGAAAAGGTATTTCAATATCTTCCCATGGAGTTACCACCAGAGAGGAGGATTGAGCATATAATTGAAGTTAATATAGGATCAAGGGAAATCAAGGTTAGACCTTATACATACCCCCATCATCATAAGAAGAAAACAGAAATATTAGTCCAATATCTGTTGAATTGTGGTGTTACTACAAAGAGTAGAAGTCCATATGCAACTCCAGTAGTTTTAGTGCAAAAGAAAGACATATCTTATAAGTTGTGCATAGACTATCAAGGATTAAACAAAATAACAATAAAAAATAAGTTTCCCATTCCATTTATTGAGGAAATGTTGGACGAAATTCACGGGGCTAAATGATTTTTGAAACATGACTTGAGATCAAGCTATTACTAGATCAGGATAAGACTAGAAGATGTGGCTAAGACAAATTTTCAAACTCATGAAGGACACTACAAATTTAAAGTGATGTTTTTTGGGTTAACAAATATCCCAACTACCTTCCAAGCAATGATAAACCAATTATTCCATCCATACTTAAGGAAATTCATCCTATTCTTCTTTGAAGACATCCTTATTTATAATAATACATGGACAAAACATTTGAATAACTTAGAACAAGTACTCTCTCTCTTGGAGGTAACCCAATTCTACGCAAAAAGGTCAAAACGTACATTTGGGAAATACAATGTGGAGTATCTTGGTCACATTATATCATAAGAAGGGGTCAAGGTAGAACCAAATAAAATCAAGGAAATCCTCGAATGGCCGAAGCCAAAAAGTATATATAAACTAAGAGGATTTATGGGTTTCACTGGTACTATCGTCGATTCATAAAAAAAATATGCTCATATAATTGTTCCACTAACAAGCCTTCTAAAGAAAAAATCATTTCATTGGAGTGAAGAAGCTGGAAGATGTTTTGAAGCCGTGAAAAAAATCTTGTCCTCAACTTCGATATTAGAAACACCTAATTTTACAAAACCCTTTGTAATTGAATGTGATGCCTCGGGTTTTGGAATAGGAGTGGTATTGATGTAATAAGGACACCCAATAGCATTTGAGAGTAGGAAACTAAATAAAAGAGAGTGCCTACAATCCACATACAACAATGAAATGCTTTCCATCATGTATGCATTAGCAAAATGGTGGTAATATCTGCTAGGAAGCAAGTTATTAATACATACAAATCATAATAGTATTCAATATCTACTACAACAAAAAACATAGACAACCAAACAAAAAAAATGGATAGAGAAAATTTCCATGTTCGATATGGAAATTATACATAAAAAAAGGGAAGGATAGTATATTGGTCGATGCCCTATCACGAAGGGACAAAGAAATGAAGGTTTTTGCAGTATCAATAATAATTCCCGAATGGTTGGATGAAATCCAAAGTGAATACGCCAAGAATCCAGTGACTTGTTCATTAATTAATAACTCGAGTCAACATCCCAAGTTTGAATGGAGGAATGACATGTTATGGTACAAAGGAATAATTTGTCTAAACCCTAATTCAAGATTTAAATCTAAGGTTCTACAAGAGTCACATGACTCCCCGACAACAAGCCATGTAGGTTTTTTCAAAACCTAATATAATGCATGTCAAACATTCTTTTGGAAGGGGGTGAATAAGGATATTTGAAATTACGTAGAATAATGTGAATTTTTCTAAAGAAACAAAAGTGAAAGTGTCATGATCTCTGGATTACTCCATCCTTTACACATCCCTAATTAGAAATGGGAAGAAATTTCAATGGATTTCATTGAAGGATTACCCATGTCAGAAGGGGAAGATAAAATCCTTGTAGTAGTTGACCAAATAACCAAGTATGCATATTTTATGGGCGTAAGGAAAACAAATTCTGCAAAACAAACAACTAAAGTTTAATGTAAAAACATTTACAAGTTACATGGGTTTCCCAAGGTTATTGTCAACGATAGAGATGCCAAGTTTAAAGGAAATTTTTGGAAAGAATTTTGGAGACAAGGTGGGACATCTCTTAATATGAGCTCAACTTACCATCCCCAAACAAAAATTGTCAATAAATATTTGGAAACCTACCTTTGTTGTTTTGTAATCGACATGCTATAACCCTTGAGATGTTTCTGGATAGGAAACTATGCCAAGGCATCAAAAGATTGATTGATTTATTTTTAAGTTGATATGTCCTAAAACAAAATGTTTTTGTTGCTTAGTTGGTCATGTATAAACATTTAAAGATTTAAGATTGGAAGGCAAATATTTCTATGTTCCAGACAATTAAAGTTTCAGAGGATGAAAGAATAAATATGAGGAAATAAAAACTAAAAATTGAAATAATGTATCTTGTGATAAATATTACTTAACTTTAAGCTAGAAGAAATGATGTTTGATTATGTATCTAAACCAGAATATAGTTTGAACAAAAGGAATACTTCTTGTTGATTCAAAAGGAATGATAAAATGCAAGCACATGTCTTATTTATACCCACAGTATATTTGAAGAAATCTGTAACTTTTAATGATACATTTCCAACTTTATGATGGTAGTTGTTGTACTAAATAACCATAGTTGTAATATCCCTAGGCTGAACCCAATTGTAAATGTAAATGCAAATGTACTTAAGCTGGTGAGTTGTTTAATATCATTTTTTGTAGGCACCTTTCATGGCATAGTGCATGCATGTACTGTGCAGTAAAATGATGAAGTGTGCACATTCCAGGTACCGCATGCAGCAACTTAAGTGCGCGTGATTTTGAGGCCAGGGGGCCTTTGTGTATACGCTATGTTTTATAGGTTTGTGAACCTGTTATTATAAGCTAGGATTCTTATGTTTTGATTAGGCCAAAGAGCCTAGATGTTAAAGGCCAGCATGCCTATTTTTGTATTTGTCTCATCATTAATATAAAATACATCGCTGTGCACAGACTGACCATGATAAAAGAGTATGGGGGACTAAACTCCACTAGTTAGGGAAATGGAGGGACAAAAGTTAAGAAAATGGGCTAAGATAGGGAGCTTAAGCCAAAAAGGAATATTATATTAATATTTCTTAAAGTATAAAGTACGGGTAATTATTTTATCCTAAGTTCCAAATTTGGGGACAAGTGGGCCAAAGTAGCTACCAACAAAACAAGTGTCAAGTTGGGGACATGCATACATATTGTTTGGACTTTGTTCATTTCCCATCATTCTTTCCATCACTTGAGCATCATTCAGTCATCCATTGAGCCATACAAGGACCATTCACTCATGCAGTCATCTATCCTCCATACTTCATGTCATTGTATCTAAACCTATATCCATAGCCATTTTTATGCTTGTGTACCTGGTTAGCTTGGAAGTTGGACTGAAGAAGCGGGTTGTTAGGCCGTGGGATATTGAAGAAGCAGGTTGTCAGGCTCGTGAGCAATTTCTCTCTAAGTTAGAGATTTGTTGGGAATTGATTTCCTAATGGTGCTAAACTACAACTACAGAGCTCTGAGACTTCCTGTATGACTTGTTGTTGAAGCCCGGAAAGGAAGTGAGGCAGATGAAGGACTGTTGAGCAGAGAAGGGGCACACTTCCTCCAGTGCAACAGGAATGTGGGGAATGAGGGACTATAGGCTGTTAGTTTGAGTTGACACTTGTGACAGAGTCTTTCTTGTTGTCTATGAGCCATTACCCTGGTTAAGAATCCCTTCACCCCGGTGGAGTTTAGTCCTAGCTTGGGGTTGACCTAGTGCTGAGAGTGATGAGTAGTGTGGTTTAAGGCTGGGAGGTTCGTGGAAGGTCTTCACGCAGTTGGTGACATTCTTACCAAGATAAGTGTCAATTGTGTGATAAATTTACACGTTGCATTATTATTTAAGTGTTTATTTGTACGGGTTTATCCTATGTGTGGTTATAACTATCTGTATATTTATGGGTATTTCCTATATATGCTGCATGTATACGTTTATTGTTATTTTAGTGTGAATCTATGTATT
>JASDQU010504886.1:50797-61245 GCA_032191745.1 Picea mariana | reverse complement strand
CAGGTTGCTCCATATATACTTCTTCCTCTAGATCTCCATTAAGAAATGTTGACTTAACATCCATCTGATACACTTTAAAGTTCTTATGACATGAATATGCAAGAAACATTCTGATGGCTTCCAATCTTGCCACTAGTGCAAAATTTTCATCAAAATCCCGACCTTCAACTTGTGCATACCCTTTATAGACCAATTTGGCTTTATTTCTAACAACTTGTCCTTTTTCATTCATTTTATTCTTAACACCCATTTGGAACCTATTACATTCTTATCTTCGGGTCTAGGAACAAGCTCCCAAATATTTTTCTTCTCAATCTGATCAAGTTCTTCATTCATATCTCTAATCCAATCATCATAGTTGTTGGCTTCATAAAAAAATTTAGGTTCAATCATAGATAGAAAAACAATCTGAGATTGTTCTAAGTCTTTAACTAATTTCCTTCTTGTTTAAACTCCTTTATTTATATCTTCGATTATCTGATTTTCAGGATTATTCTTTTTAACAATTCTGAGGGGAGGTTTCATTTCTTTCTACTGATTTGTGTCATCTTGAGTATTTGTATCTTCAACTGATTAAGATTCTTCCCTTTCTGATCCTTGGACCTGTTCATCTTCATCTTCAACTATATCTTATGTGCTTGGTTCAACACTTCTTACATTTCTGACTGAGACTTCTTCATCAACTTTTATGTCGATACAATCAACCAATTTATGTAGCCTCTTATTGTAGCATCTGTACCCTTTAATGTTTGTAGCATAACCTAAGAAGACACCTTCATCATCCCTATCATCATATTTCCCAATATTTTCATCATTATTCTTGATATAACATTTACTCCCAAAGACTTTAAAATGGTTGATTGAAGAAGGTCTTCCAAACCATAGTTCATAAGGAGTCTTGTCACTGTGTGGCCTGAGATGAGATTTGTTAAGGATATGAACAGTTGTATGGATTGCTTCCACCCAATATTTCTGAGCAATATTCCTTTCATTCATCATTGATCTTGCCATCTACTGAACTGATCTATTTTGCCTCTCAACTACTCCATTTTGCTGTGGAGTTCTTGGAATAATGTATTCTCGTTTGATTCCATGTTTATCACAGAAATCTTTGAAGTTCCATGAACTAAACTCTCCTCCTCTAACAGACCTTACTGCCTTCAATCTTTTTCTTGTTTGATTCTCAGTCAGAGCCTTAAACACTTTGAATTTTTCCAATGCTTCATAATTTTCCTTCAAAAAGGAAACCCACGTTAGTCTAGAATAATCATCAATAATAAACATAAAATATTTTTCTTTTCCTGTACCTTCTTTTCTTGATGGTCCACATAAATCCATATGTACTAACTGGAGAGGTTTTCCTGTTGAAGGAATTTTTTTACATTTGAACTGAGTGCGAGTAAGCTTTCCTATCTTGCAAGGTTTACAAACAGATTCATATGGCTTTGATATATTTGAAATATTTTTTACCTCCCCATTGTTTCTAAGCTTGATTATATGATCAAAATTTAGGTATCCAAGTCTCTTATGCCATAGCCAACTTTCATAATATTTTCTTAAGTGGCATTCTTCTTTTTCTTCTTTTAACACAGAGACATTGTTTTCTGTTCTTATCCCTTTTGCAACCTGTTGTCCTGAATTCAAACACTTTATTTTACAATCTTTAGAAGTAAAAACAACTTCACATCCTTTGTCACAAACTTGACTGACACTTCGTAGATTATGTTTCAGACCATCTACAAACAACACATCTTGAGCTTTTCCTTTTTCATTACTCAGGCTTACCATTCCTTTACCTTTTATTTTTCCTGGTGCATCGTTTCCAAAAGTTACATTCCCTGATTTGTTTTCACTTAGAGTTAGAAACTTACTTTTGTCTCCAGTCATATGTTTGGAACATCCACTATCAATATACCAGGGATTCTTTTGTCTTTGGGCTGATAACACTAGTCCGCACTGGTCATCTTCTTCCTTCTTCCAAACCTTGAAATTTTCAGCAGCAAGATTCATATCTGGCTTATAGTTCCTTAAGTGACAGTCTGCATCTTTATGTCCATAATTATGGCAGTTGTAACATTTTGGTTCATTGAATAACAGATCATAATGATTGTTATGCTCATAGCTGTTGTTATGTTTCACCTACGTCCTTCTCCCAGTCACCACATGATTTATAATCTGTGATTGTTTGTTGCTTGGTTGTCTCAATCTTTGTGGTGGCAGATAATTATTCCTTGAAAAACATGATTGCTCATATCTAAATCTTAAAGAACAATTTATATCTTTGTGACCAAAGTTAGAAAATAAAAAACAATATCCATAGAAAAATCCTTTGTACCTGGTAAAATATTGTCTTCTTTGAGTGGGTCGATTTCTTCCATGTTGATAGTTTCTCTGATCTACAAATTCGGTTCTGGTACTTTTTCTTTCATTTCTTCTTGGTGGATAATTTTCTTTCTCTGTTTCTGCAGAGTGATTGTTGTCAATGGTTGAGGATTTGAAAAACTTTATGAGTTTTGTATTACTTGGATGATCACTACTTGATCCTTCTTCATACCCCAAGCCATATTTCAAATTTGGATTTCTTTGCTGATTTAGAATGGAGGTTAATCCTTTTGAAGCTTTAATACTTGACATATTTTGGTGATACAATGCCTTAAACTTCTCCATCTCTTTTCTGGTTTTTACTATCTCTTCTTCTAAGGCTTCACACCTCTCTTTCTTCTCTGATAATTGTTTCTTCAGAATGTCCTCTATTTTCTTTCCCTCTTCTAACTCTACTTTTAGTAGGGCAAATTATTCATCAGGTTTTTTACCATTCATTTTAAACTGCATCAACAATTGTTTTTGTTTTCTCTTCTTACATCTGAGTCTGTCAATTTCTTCCAAAGAACTAATTAATTCACCTTCCATATCCACCACAACTTATTCGTCATCCATTTCACCTCCTGAATGTTTATCACCAAGATCTCCCATATCCATAAGCATAAAATCATTCACTTTGTCTTCACAAGATGAATCACTATCTATGTCTTCTGAGGAGTTGTCATTGTTTGCACACGGACTTTTATTTTTACTATATTTCTTAAATTTGTATTTCTTTTCATCATCAGAGTTCTGATCCTTTTTTTGGTGAGGACACTTAGATGAAAAATGACCTATCTTACCACAGTTAAAACATTTGAAAGGGAGCTTGCCTCGATATTTTCCTGATCCTTTCTTTAACCTTCTCAGAAATTTTTCCTCAATATCATCTAATTCTNGCTTTAAAATATGCTTCTCTAGTAATGGATTTATCTTTGATAATTATCATTTCATATGCAGTTAGAGTTAATAGGATTTGATCAATGGTCAGAGTTTTAAGATCATTTAGTTCTTCTATTGCAGAGACTTTTGGATTAAATTTATCAAGCAGAGATCTTAAAATATTCTGAACTAAAAATGATTCTTCAACTTTCTCACCAAGACCCTTCATGGCATTCACAAGCTCTTCAACTCTTAAAAAATACTTGTTGACTGTTTCATCTTCATTCATCTTTAGTTTTTCAAATTTAAATATATATGTTTGAATTTTGGCATCTTTTACTTTCTCATTTCCTTCATAAATGTTAATAAGTTTATCCCACATTTCTTTGGTAGTTTGAAGATGCATCACCTTTACAAACTCAGCTTCTACAAGTCCATTCAAGATAGCATTCATTCCCTTAGCATTAAAGATAAATTATAACTTATCATCCTTGGAAGCTAGCACAACATGCTTTATGTATCTAGTCTCTACTACATCCCAAACATCAACACCTAAGGCCATTAGGTATGTTCTCATTCTAACCTTCCAGAAGGAAAAATTTGTTCCATCAAACAAAGGAGGCTTACTAGCTGAAGTCCCTTCATGACTTGTCATGTTTAAGCTTACAGATATACCTTTAAATAAAAGCAACCTTCTCTGATACCAATTGTTGAAATTACTAAGACAACTGAGAGGGGGGGTGAATCAGTTGTTATTGTGCTTAAATCATCTATGACTATTCAAATAATTTTATTTTTTTTAATCTCTTTCAAGTGATCATCAATATTATACAATATATGAACAACATAAATAATGAACATCAATCACACATAAGATATACACAGAGACATATTTTCACGAGGAAACCCATAAAGGGAGAAAACCTCTTCTTCTTCAAATGATAGGAAATCTTTTAAGTTCCGTACATCATCTATCTTTGAGCACCAACTCAATGTGAGGCTAATACCTCTGTTTTACAAGCTCCAACTTGTTGAGAGCAACAACTCTCTGGTTTCTCTAGCACCCACCAAAAGGAAGCACCAACTCCCTGAGTGTTCCACCACAGACTGTATGGAAGCACCTACTTCCACTTATACAAGCACCAACTTGCATACAGAAAACTTTGTGTTTTCCTGAGCACCACCCTGCCACCTTGTTTTTCTAGCCACAACTAGATGGAAGATACAACTTCCAATATTCAAGCACCAACTTGAATATCAAAGGACCAAAGTCCTCCCTAACACCACCCAACCTCCCTGATTATAAAAATGAATGAATAACCATCAGTACAGATATATCAATTCTTACCACTTCTCCTCCGTTCTACAATGCTTCTCTACTTCATTATACTTTTGCTTTGTTCATATTATGTTTATCATTTATGAGTTTGATCTTACACTATGCATACTGCGATTTTCCTTTTTCCCAGTTTACTACCTTTTTTAGTCAGAACAACTAACTTTACACAGTCACTGCATATCCATTTCTATCCACACCTACCTCTTCAGTTACACCTCAAATCTCCTTGGGAAAAAACGCCTCAGCCACTAAATCGCCAACCGTTCAAGAATCATGATTCAGTTCAGCTCATTGAATCGTAACTAAACAAATAATCATGAGGTGGAACAATAGCCCTTCGATCATATTTCCAATTCACCATCACCATTGGATTACATCCACAGGATATCGCATTTATCCCATGTGCCCACTGGCTGTAACCACAGGCTAATCAGAAAGTGATTTTGCATTTCACATTTCGGATATCTTGTGGTGAGGCTTCTTGACTTTCCATGTCACGATCTCTGAAAATAGGACTTAGCAATTAGTACCTTCCCTTTTCATGACCACCGGTGATGATCACTGGCTACACCAACAAGTGCTATGTGATTTCGCACTTCACAAATTTTGTTGCGAGTCACTCTGACTCTTCTAACTCCCGATCATGAAATGGAGCCTTTCAAGTTGAAATCTCCTTCCTTCACGTGCCCAAATCTGTGACCAAGTGCTTATCCATAAAGTTCTTTTACGACTCACGATTTCAGGAATCTTGTGATGAGGTGTCTCGATTCTCCATGTCGCGATCACTGAAACTCCAAAATGGATCCAAATCAATGGTCCACGCTCTCCCTTGATCAATGACTCAGATTAAATCGTGGTTTCGCGTTTCATGATTTCAAAGGATAGATATCCTCCTTCCTTTAACTTTCTAGTCAACAAAAATTTGACCTCTCTCCACGTGTAGTCTGCATCCAACGATCAGGATTGTTTATCGGGATTTCGCATATCGCAAGTTTGATGGGTTAGAGCACCTCCTCCTTTTGAATTTCCCGATCTATGAAACTCTGAAACAGAGCCTTTGTCATGCCATGATATTTCTCCACGTGTCCTTCTTGGATCAACGGTCCTCCTGCTTTCGAGACTTTGTAAGCCTGCTTCATCTTATACTTAAAGATCGTGCTCCTTCTTCTAGATCCGACGATGGTCGATCTTCATTCTCAAATATGACGCCTAAGATCTATTCTCCTCTTCTATGTTCTCCTCCTGTCTTAATTCAGATCTGATGGACATCGAGAATTCGGGATGGTTGATCCAACGATCATGGTTGCTCCTCCTCTTGAGCTTACGCTTCTAATATTTCCATGCCATCATCGTTGCGCTGCTGGTCTTTCCACTTTCTCTTGTTTTTCATCACCAGGCTGAGCTTTCCATCAATGAAAAAAAAATACTCTTCCTTCTTTCCATAATAAATATGCCAACAGTTCTTTCTTACGAGATTTCTAGCTACAAGTTGGCAAGCGAGGCACACTACGCCATCCTATATAGAGGCTACCTTGTAGCCTCTCTTTCCTTTTTTGACTTTGTCGTAAGATTCCTTGATGCACTGAGCCAGGGAGTGATCTGAGGCCTTCCCTGGATAAAATTGTTGAGGGTCAGGTCCCTTCATTCTTAATCTTGTAATTCAGTGGATCAACATTGGATCCACAGTAATCCTCTGTTCAAGCCATAGGTATCCACCATGATATCATGACAAGAGGAGTTTTACGCAAGAGTTAACCTCCTGATGGCATCCAAAATGGGGAATTTTCATCACGTTCAACACAATGGAATGCACCAGTGCCTTAATCGATGGCTGGGAGACGATGCGAGGCTTCTTCACAATTGACTTTGTCAAGTAGCGGTGGGGTGCTAGCATAGCATAGTTATTTTTGTCGCCCAGATTGAAATTGGTGTTCTTAAGTAACAAGATCT
The DNA here is from genome assembly GCA_032191745.1 of Picea mariana. Taxonomy (NCBI): domain Eukaryota; kingdom Viridiplantae; phylum Streptophyta; class Pinopsida; order Pinales; family Pinaceae; genus Picea; species Picea mariana. The sequence goes on along the minus strand of JASDQU010504886.1, from coordinate 54,713 downwards.
GTCCCAACTGACTTCCAACTATGCGTATTCCTTTCAGTATGTACGCGGTGATCAGGGTGTACTCATAGTCTTGGGGAATGTTGTCGCGGGTAAGAGTGCCAGCAAAAGGTGGAACGTACTCAGGTAGAATCGACGGGATCTACTTTGCATTAGCCAGATCGCCATGATGCTTACTTTGTTGCTTAGTTGTGGGGTTAACACGGCTAGAACGACGTCTAGTCGAAGGGGAAGCCTATAGTCCCCTAGTCGACGATGCCTGTAATCCTTCAGACAACGGTTTTTTGGCCAAGGAATTCCTCAACAGAATTCTCTAGTGCACTAGGTTCGCCCAACATTCGAACTTTTAAACAAATGGTTTGGGGTAGGCGAATGGACAGGTGGGGTAGATAATCGGACGACGAGGTTTGGCTTCAGATAACAGATATTGAAACTTAGAAAATTAGCTGTTATCTCTGTTAATCATGGGTGGAAAAAAGCGGTCCCGACGCAGCAACCAATGAGTTAAATAAGCGAGTGTCATAATGGATTCTTCCAATGGGTGAGAATGCTTCCATCAATGTGAATCTGTCTGTTATGGCGCGGTCTCAACATCAAAAATATCACAAATTCATTTTCTATCCATTCCAGAGTGTCGTTCTAATGGTTGGGGTGCATCCAACGGTCATATAGCTTCACCAAGGTGAAGTCCCATTCTATGTGGTCCTGTTGTTCCGGCGAGGTTCAAATCCTACGAACCTGCCTCCTGCGAGGTTCCAGTCTATGAAATCTTCCATCTGTTCTCTGTAGTTTCTTGCAGCTTTTCCAAATTAAATTTATTTTTATTGAGCTTCCTTGCCTTCTTTCTTGTGATGTGAGTCTCTCTAATTGTTTCTAGAATCCTCTTTCCATTCTTATTCTTATCTTCTCCTAGCATGGTGACTTCGTACTATTGATGTGCTTTCATAGAGTCTAAAGTTAATATCCTTTCTCTTAATACTTCATGGGTGGGTATTATTATTTCTTGCATAGATAGGTCCTTCAAGCCTTCTTGCATTCTTTAAACCTTGACAACTAATTCTCTTACCTTATGTTTCTTCGACTTATCCTCTCGTTCTTCTATTAGTCGATCTATTTTTTCTAGCTATGAAATCCATTAGTTCTTGCTTTTTCTTTTTTGTAGCTTCTTCCTCTTCTTTCCTTTTGACTTGATATTCCTCAATCCAAGTCTTACCTAGTAAAAGTGGGAAAGGAGCATTGTCCCCAACAAACTTAATGACTTCAAATTCCGCTTCAGTTGATGTTCCATGCACAATAATAGGTATATTAGCAACTCTTCCACATAAGGTTATCATATTTCCTTTAAACAAGCCTATCCCTCCCAATGAAGGTACCATAGTAGGCTTTCCCAAAATTTACCAAGTGTCTTCTGTCATAATATTCACATGTGTTTCCTCATCCAAGACACAGTCTATGTCGAAGGCTTCTATTCTTGCACTTATGCGCTGTTTTACTTCCAGGATCTCTGGTAAACTGACATCTTTATGAACATCCATCGTTTCTTTCAAATGTACTAATGTAGTCTGAACTTCCTCTAATTCTTTATCTTTATGAATTCCTAGCATGCCCTTAGTCTCTTGATATTTTTCTTGTCTCATGTTCATTCTTTCAACTTTAGCAATCATCCTTGGACAATCCTCAACCTCATGACCGACAATTTTACAACAAAGACAAATAGGACCTGTGTCAGGGCATTCCTTAGCAAGATGTCCCAGTCTTCTACAATTATAACATAGTGTCAATCATCTTTTTATTTTAAACTTTCCCCAACCTCTTATGTACTTCTCACTAGGATCATAGTGCTAGACCTGCACTTTGCAAAAATTCTTTCTAGGTTCCTGCATCCACTTATTAGTCCAAAAATTCTTTCTATGCATAGGAATAACATATCTTTCTTCATTTCTATTATCTTTACTTAGATAAAATCTTTCTTCCAACTACTCCCTAGCCTTCAGACTAGGAAAAAATCTATTAAACATACCTAAATTCATGCTTTCGAAACAAAAATTTTCACTTATCTTACTCTTATCAAAGCACAAAGCTTTACCTCTTTAAATATCTTACCTCTTTTCTTCAGATCAGATTTCTTTATTAGCACAGAGATTCACAAGTCAAGTAGAGTACTATGCACTTCAGTAGTAGATACACACACAGAGCTTCTCTTTTCTTTACTTCAATTTCTAGCAATCATAGTTTCAGGTCTCGACAACAGAACCATTTGTTGGCACATGGGCAAACCCAGGGTTCAACTCTTCAACAATGCACCAAAAAAACCTAACTACCAGCCCTTTCAGAAACACTTGCAAAGCAGGCGAAGTCTCACCTGAGGTAGAAGCATGGGGGGGTTACAGGACGCAGGTGTCTATAACCAAGATGGGACACAGATCTGTGATGATAACACTTCACAGAGTATTTTAGTAACACTTAGAAGATTACATATATTAGTTTCCTAACCTTAGTAACATTGCAGAACATGCCCTAACGATAGATCGACACAGTAACAATAAATATTAATTACTTCAACCACTTATCACATAGAAATGAGTTATATCTAACATTCATTCATCCTTAACACAAGTAAAGAACTAAGAAATAACATATCTATCTATCATACATAACAATCAAGGAATTGAGCATATTCATAACATAAACAATATTGCACAAAGAAAACCAAAGACACAAGATATATGTGGTTCACCCCAGTGTGGGGCTATGTCCACCAACTGCTTCATCTTCTCCTGTGCACTAAGCCACAGAGTTGAGCTTTGCATAGGATAGGAGATATGTGCACTAAGCACCAGATCCTCCTTCCAAAACTAGGTCAAGGCACAAATCCAACTTCTCTATCGAGAACATGGCCTTACATACACATTTTGTTGCACAAAGCAACTCAGACCTACTTGCACTTAGCCACTTTTCACTTATGCCGTTGCCTCTACCATACATTCTTACACTTATTTATACTTTTTCAATTCCTTACAAAAATTCCTAAACATGGGAGTGTTAGAATATGATGGATGTGCTCATTTTACCATAGACAATATCACTATTGTCACCCAACCATAGGCCAAAGCCACCCTCTGATCACCTTAACCTTGACAGATAATCACTCTGGAAGAAAACCCTAGGCTAGATAGCCAAACAAAGGGTAGCGAACATTTCTCCAAGGATAGTACACCAAACAAGAGCTGATCAGATAGTCCAAAGCATAACCAAGAGATAGTCCAAGACAAAACGTAATCTACTAGCTGCAACAGCTGCAACAACAGATTCTCCTCCAAACTTGCACACAAATTAGCTAACTGCAGTGCACACAAGTGAGCTCTATAGTTCTGAGAATGCCTACCAGAATGAATACTGGCCTCCTGTATTTATACTAATTATGGCTAACTGCTTGGGCCGACTTCTCATTCTAAGTGCCTATTTACTAAGTATATAATATTTCTTCTGGCCGACTTCTTCTCTTGGAGGCTAATAACCTAATACAAATTATCCTCTTGAGTCGACTTGTCTTCTAGGGTTATCAGCCAACTCATTAGGGTTTCTTCTTGCCTCCCAGAATATTCTATTCTCGTTAGGTTTACACGTGGAGGTAAATACCTCCCGCAGCTACCATAATATCAACAGGGAGAACCCATGGGCTGACATCCCTTAATCCATTACAAAAACCATAAGGAACCCCTTACTAGGTCCACATAGCTCGCAAAACATGTGAGATCCACGATCTCAGCTCCGCCTGGGCTCTCCATCTTTGACCAAAGTGTCGAAGTCCAAAAGTGGTCCAAACCTGACCAAGGTTTCCTCAAAACTTGGTCGAGGGCCAACAAGATTTATCCTCAACATGTTTAAGCAGTTCAAATTATTAGTTTACCAAGGAAAA
>JASDQU010504885.1:2478-14230 GCA_032191745.1 Picea mariana | reverse complement strand
GAACAGAAGGCTGAAATCGAAGTGAAAGCATAAGCATGATTATACTACAAAAATTCACATAAGTTCAAACTTTGAACTTCCTACACCACCTACTCATAGCACCAATAAAACCAAAAAACAATGTCAGAATGATCAAACCTTAAATTCAAAGGGTAAATTAATATCATAGATAATACTAAGAGCCTCAATGGAATGGTACCTAGGCTTTCTAGACAAGGAGCAATGATGCATTATTGAGGTCATTCAAGGCTACTCACACTTGACCTTAGGATGCCTTAATATTGTGATCACATTGTAAGATTAGTCTTCACGTACCTTTCCTTAGCCATACCATGCATTGATATCTTCTTGTTTTGACTCAATTGTGACATCTCTTTGATCTGCTTTGAACACCACTTCAAACCAAAGTACAAGATAAAGCATGAAGTCATCTGATAGAAAAAGAGAAGTTAAAGATTATTCAATCATAAACTCATAAGAGCCAATAAACATGATCAATGGGTAAAAGAGTTTTGATGCAGGAGCATCACTATCAACAATTAAAGACAATTAAAGAGGCTGAGTGGAGGAGAACTCAACACCCAACATGCACATTTCAAATCAGTTTTGATCCCAAGGAGAGAATGTAATTTCTATTTTGAAAGCATTGTGAATTAAATATTTTAAATGTTTTGAGGCAAGAGCCATCGCATAAGGCCTCCGAAGATTGTAGTTGTCTTAATTATACGTAGGGTTGTACAGATTTCGAGCATCAATTCTTATCTAGTTTGTAAATTCTCATTCAATGTAATAGTCCTTAGTAGATGAATGTATTAACTATGATAGGATAGCACTAAGGTAGTCTGGATGGAAGGATCGAGAAGCCTCTTTGTGTATAAATATATGTAACCAATGCCCAAATGAGGCTCCTAAATATTATTGTTATTGTTGCTAGTTATTGTAGAGAGTTATAGAGAGATGAATGATTCTATGTACATACTTTGTTGAAGGAATACAAGCAGAGAGGTTTGATTCCAAATGTATGTTGTTGTATTCATCTGAGTTCATTGAGTACATGTGATGTTTCTTTTTGTTTTATGTGTTTTATGTGCCTGAGTATGCATTTCATTGTTAAGTGTGTGAGCCTTTAATATTCCATAAGTTACAATTGTTTCTCTTATGAGAGCTCTGGTGCAAGGAGTGCATAGTGCTCACAAGGAGTGTGAAGGCTGAGTCAATATTGACTCAGAAGCTCATAAGAGGTAGCGTGAAACTTTCAAGAGGAAGTTCAAGGAGTGCACAATCACTCAATAGAGAGAAAAGTTTGAAGAAGACCCGTGCAAGGTGTGCGTCGGTCCAATACTTAGTCTAAGTGTTGAGGAAGTCTTAGAGAGGATGAATGCAAGGAGTGCGTAGAGAGATTTTCGAAAAAATCTCTAAGTCCAAAATCTTTCATAGGTTCAGAGGACACAAGGAGTGCATCAGAGGTTCGAAGCACCTCAAGGAACAAAGCTCGGAAAGGATAGCGACCAAAATCCTTAAGGAGGAAGAATTTTATTTGTTTTAAGGGTTGAACAGACAAGATCCATTCGAAAGGATCCATCATCTATCATCTTCATCATATATGAAGAAGTAACATGAGGATTAACACTTTAATTCATTAATAATTCACGTATCCGACATAAATTGTGTGTTGGACTCAAAGGAGGTAGAAGCCCCGAAGTCCGAATTTATCTGGAGCATTGGTTCCAGTGGATGCATGTCAGTAGATTGTCAAATCCAGAAGAAAAAAATTCTGGGAGAATGGAGGGGAGAAGTGTTCGATCCCTCTGAATTTTTGAAGCCCAGAGTCGATCTAAGTCATCGCTCAGAGGAGGACACATGGAGAAAGGAGAGGTCCTTTGGAATTTCGACATTTAGGAGATACAAGGGGTTGTGTTGTGTGAATGTACAAACTCCCAAAGCCCAAAGTAAATCCAGGCCATCCATCTGTCGAGACGTAGGGATCGTCGATTTGGGTCCTTCACGAGTTCTCTATCCCAATGATTCAGAGGTTTTAAAGTGTTATACATCCGAAACTCCCGAAGCCCAGAGTCCTGGAGTGAATCATGGTCATTAGCCGACGGGGAAGCGTGCTCCATTGATTTCAAATTGTGTGTGTCCATTGGTCCGACACTCTGGTGGAATGGTGGAGTGGCACCTCGAAGAACCTCGAAGCCAGAAACCACGAAGTGAGTTATCATCCATCGTTCTATTAGGATAAGAGGATTCGTCTGATCCACTTAGAATTTCGACTCTCCGGGAGAACGCTGTGTTGGAATGGGCAGACTTTTCGAAGCCCGGATTCATGAAAACAACCCTCATCATAGATTGGAGCAGATGTTATGAGTCATTGATCTTTGTTGTGGTTCGACGCTCTGTCACTTCGGTGTTTAGAAGGATTGGAGTCTTACTCCGTTGAGACTCCCGAATATGGATAACTTCGAAGTCCCGAATTCTTCGAAGACTTGAGGTTTAGCCGATGGTTTTTGGCCCATGTTCCTATAGGGCTTGCTAGTGCTCAGGGACCCATGAAAATCATACTTTTCATTCGAGAAAGAAGGCTTAAGGCCTATGTAGTGGGTTTGAGGGCTCAAAAGGAGCCTGTGAGCTGATTCATCTCCAGAAGTCAATCAATCCTAGACCAGGAGGTCGCGTGAGCCCCAGGAGTGGGTGGGGCAATGCATCAAGGAGTATCAGAGCCCAAATTTAGTTCTGCCAGAAAAGGAAGATTCAAAAACCATGTCGCCCAGTAGGCATAGAGAGAGAGCAGTGGAAAATGCATCCATGGGAGAAGAAATGAGGTAACTCCATGCAATATTGGAGGCGATGGAGACAACACAAAGGATATCACCTGATGTTGGTGACATTAGCAAAGCCAAGAGTGAAGAAATGGAAGTAGAAGGAGTTGCAGGAGAAGAAGGTGCAGAGGAATGCTTATTGAGAGTTGTTGTAAAAATGGGGGCCACAGCAAAGATAGATGTCTCGATGTATGAAGGCAACTTGGATGTTGAGGAGATGTTGGATTAGGTAAGTGCTTTAGACAAGTACTTCTATTATGAGGAGTTTGATTTTTGAAAAGTGAAGCATGTTGTTACCAAACTGAAGGGACATGCAACGCTATGGTGGGATGAACTGCAAGCTAACAAAAGATGCAAAGGTAAGTCCAAAATCAAAAGTTGGGATAGAATGGTAGCTAAATTAAAAAATAAATTCATACCCAAGGACTATCAGATAAATATGTTTAGGAAATTGCATAACCTAAGACATAAGGGTTTGACAGTGAAGGAATACACTGAAGAATTTTATAGAATGAATATCAGAGAAATACATAGGGAGAGTGATGAAGAAAAAGTTGTCAGGTATATTACTGGCCTAAGGTATGAAATCCATGATGAAATCAGCATGACAATGATGAGAATGGTGGAAGATTCTTATCAGGTGGCACTGAAAGTCGAGGAAAAGTTGGCAAGGAAGCAAAGGCAATGAAACAGAGGAAAAGGTCCAAGCAGAGGTAGAGGAACTGTCTGAGATAAGTTCCAGAAACTCAGAATTGAAGCTAGAAAGTATCACGGTCAGAATGAAAGAGGGGGAAGTTCCAAAGGGGGAAAATATGGTGGAAGAAACCTTTTTTCTCGAGGAAGAGGAAGAGGCAGATGAAGAGAAGTCAAATGCTATGCTTGTGGAAAGACATGGAATATGTCTTGGGAATATCCTGAGAGGAAGAAAGAAGGAGGTGGAGAAGTTCACATTTCCGAAGCTCAAAGGAGGAATGTTGAGGCAGAATCAACAGAATATGGGAAATCCCTCATGATGAGGAAATCTCTCTTAAAACCAAAGAAAGAAGCAAACGAGCTAGTTTAGAGAAACAATTTGTTTAGGACTTCTTGCAAGACCAAATATAGGGTATGCAAAGTAATCATGGACAATGAGAGCACTGATAATCCGGTATCCACGGAAATGGTGGAAAAGATGGAGCTAGAGACAACTGCACATCTGAACCCGTACAAGGTATCGTGGTTGCAGAAGAGACACCAAGTCATGGTAAGTCGACAAACCAATGTTGAATTTAAGATATGAGGTTGTAAATATGAAATTATGTGCGATTTSATACCTATGGACATTTKCCATGTTTTGTTGGGAAGACCATGGCAATATGACAGAAATGTCATGCAYGATGGGAGAAAAAATACTTACAATGTTGAGAAGAATGGTCGTACACATATGTTGTTGCCAATGGAGGATAAGAGAGTAAAGGAAGAAGTGAGACCAATAATACTTCTCATGAGTGGGAAAGAACTCTTGAATGAATTCAAGAAGCAACAAGAGAYRCAGTTTGTTGTGGTGAGAAATCCYAGAGTCGTCCTTATGAACACTTMTGTGGATGATCTGCCTGTAGAAATTCAGGAATTCTTGGATAATTTTGTTGATATCRTGGTGTATGAGTTAACTCGTTCTTTACCACCCATCATGAGTATCAATCACCACATTGACCTTATTCCAGGAKYGATTTTTCCAAATAAAGCAGCATATAGGTTGACACCTAAATAAAATGGATAGGTCAAGAATCAAATCCAAGAGATGTTGGATAAAGGTTTGTTCATAGAAAGTTTGAGCCCATGTGAAATACCAACTATGTTAATTCCAAAGAAATATGGGGGTTGGAGAATGTGCACAGATTCTAGAGCCATCAATAAGATCACCATCAGGTATAGATTCCCTTTACCCATAATGGATGATTTTATGGATTGCTTGAGTGGAGAAAATTATTTTTCTAAGATAAATCTAAAAAGTGGTTATCATCAGATAAGAATGAGAGAGGGAGATGAATGGAAGACAACATTCAAAATGAATGACGGATTGTATGAGTGGATTGTTATGCCATTTGGATTGATGAATGCCCAAAGCACATTCATGATATTGATGAATGACGTACTCAAAGATTTCATTGGTAAGTTTGTAATTGTGTATTTGGATGATATTTTATTTTTCATCAAGATTGAAGGATAACATTTGAGACACTTGAAGTTGGTGTTGATGAGGTTGCAACAGGAGAAGTTGTTGATAAATTTGAAGAAATGTTCTTTCATGAAAAAAAAACTCATATACTTGGGTTTTGTGATCTCTTCAAATGAGTTGAATATGGATCCATAGAAGGTAAGAGAAATCAAAGAATGGCCTTATCCGAGAAGCATATTTGAGGTGAGGAGCTTCCATGGATTAGCGAGCTTTTATAGAAAATTGATAAGGAATTTCAGTGGCATTTGTGCACCCATACTAGACACTGTAAAGAAAAAGCATAGATCATTTAATTGGACAATGGAAGCTGAAAAGGGATTAATAATATTAAAAGAGAAGATAACAGAACAACTGATTCTGGTTCTGCCGGATTTTAAGAAGACATTTCAGGTGAGATGTGATGCAAGTGGAGTAGCTATTGGTGTAGTATTGAGACAAGACAATAAGCCTGTTGTTTATTTTAGTGAGAAGTTGAATGACACTAAGAGGAAGTACTCAATGTATGATAAGGAGTTTTATGTTGTAATACAAGCTCTAAAAAAATGGAGGCATTATCTTGTTCCGACGGAGTTTGTCTTGAACAGTGACAATCAGGGTTTATAATTCATAACCAAACAAGAGAAGTTGAACCAAAGACATGTTAAATGAGTAGAATTCATGCAGAATTTTACTTTTGTTATTAAGAACATTAGTGGTAGTGCTAACAAATTTGTTGATGCTTTGAGCAAGAGATGCTTGATTATGCAGGAATTTCAAATGGAGACCTTAGGGTTTGAACACCTTAAGGAAATGTATCGTGAAGATGCAGATTTTAAAGAGGCTTACAAAGCATGTGAAAACCCTTTGCTAAAGGACAAAATTCAATGGATAGAGTATTTAATCCAATATGGATTGTTGTTCAAAGGGAGCCAACTCTATATTATGAAATTATCAATGAGAGACAACCTATTGAAAAAAAAACACAATGGAGGATTGGTTGGAAATTCCGGCCATGATAAGACTTATGCACAATTGATTTCTTTGTACCATTGGCCAGGTATGAGATCTGATGTGAAGAAATTTGTGGAAATATGTAGAGTCTGCCAATATGCAAAAGGGAAGAAACAAAACACTAGTCTGTATCAGCCATTGCCTATTCCAGATAGGTCGTGGGATGTTGTAAGCGTGGATTTTGTGTTGGGATTACCAAGAAACCAGAGGGGGAGTGATTCCATATTTGTAGTGGTTGATAGATTTTCAAAGATGGCACATTTCATACCATGCCAGAAACCAATGATACTACTCACATAGCCAATTTATTTTTCAAGGAGGTTGTGATATTACATGGCTTGCCAAGAAGTATAGTCTCAGACATAGATACCAAATTCGTGGGACACTTTTGGAGAACTCTGTGGAAGAAGTTGGGGACAAATATGTCCTTTATTTCAACATATCACCCTTAGAAAAATAGATAGACTGAAGTAGTAAATCAGAGTTTAGGGATTTTGTTGAGAAGTTTGGTCATTGAACATCACAATCAGTGGGATCAAATTATGCCCCAAGCGGAGTTTGCTTATAATGATTCACCAAATAAAAGCATTGGAAAGAGCCCATTTCAAATAGTGTATGGGATGCATTCGAGAGGAATTTTGTATTTGAGATATTTGAGACATGATGAGTTCCGAAGTGTAGGAGTAGAAGACTTTGTTGCATAGATGCAGAAGATTCATGATCAGATAAATGGACAACTACAGGATAGCAGTCAGAAACTATAAGAGATAAATTGATCATAAAAGAAGAGAGGTTCATTTCAAAGTTGGAGATAAAGTTTTAGAACACTTGAGAAAGGAAAGGTTCCCAAGAGGAACATATAACAAATTAAAGATGAAAAAAATAGGACCATGTAGAGTTCTCAAGAAATTTGTTGCCAATGCTTATGAGATTGAGCTGCCAGAAGATGTGGGAATATCACACATATTCAATGTTCCAGACATGTACCCTTACAGGATGGATGATACAAAGGGGATAAGTGATCAAAAGGAGATCCAATGGGAAAATACGATGCCCACAACATAAAAACCACATATAGAGAAAATTATAGATCATAGGATTGGTAAGAAGACCAGGAGGAAAACATATTTTGGGTACCTGGTGAAGTGGAAGGATCACCTCGCAGAGGATGCTAGTTGGGTAACTGAACTTGATATTCAAAAGCATGGAAAAACAGTACAAGAGCTCATGGACATGAGTCCATGAATCTTTTGTCCAAAGGAGTATGATGCACGAGCATCACCATCATCAATTGAAGAGGTTGAGTGGAGGACAACACAACACCCAACATGCACATTTCAAATCAATTTTGATCCCAAGGAGAGCATGTCATTTATGTTTTGAAAGCATTGTGAGTTAAATATTTTAAATGCTTTGAGGCAAGAGCCATTGCATAAGGCCATTGAATATTGTAATCGTCTTAATTATTTGTAGGGTTGTACAAATTTCGAGCATCAATTCTTATCTAGTTTGTAAATGCTCATTTAATGTAATAGTCCTTAGTATATGAATGTATTAACTATGATAGGATAACATTAAGGTAGTCTAGAGGGAAGGCTCGAGAAGCCTCTCCGTGTATAAATATATGTAACCAATGATCAAATGAGCTTGTTGAATATTATTGTTATTGTTGCTAGTTATTGCAGAAAGCTGTAGAGAATTGTATGAGTCTGTGTACATACCTTTTTAAAGGAATACAAGCAGAGGTTTGATTCCAAATGTATGTCATTGTATTCATCTGAGTTCATTGAGTACATGTGATGTTTATTTCTATTTTATGTGTTTTATGTGCCTGAGTATGCATTTCATGGTTAAGTGTGTGAACCTTTAATGTTCCATAAGTTTCAATTGTTTCTCTTCTGAGAGCTTTGGTTCAAGGAGTGCATAGTGCCCGCAAGGAGTGTGAAGGTCGAGTCAAGATTGAATCGAAACATAAGAAGAGGTAGCATGAAACTTTGCAAAGGAAGTGCAAGGAGTGCACAATCGCTCAATAGAGAGAAAATTTTGAAGAAGAACCGTGCAAGGTGTACGTCGGGCCAACACTTAGTCGAAGTGTTGAGGAAGTCTCAGAGAGGACAAACGCAAGGAGTGGGTAGGGAGATTTTTGAAAAAATATCTAAGCCCAAAATATTTCAGAGGTTCAGAGGATGCAAGGAGTGCGTCAGAGGTCCGAAGCACCTCAAGGAACAAATCTCAAAAAGGATAGCGACCAAGATCCTTAAGGAGGAAGAAGTTTATTTGGTTTAAGGGTTGATCGGATGAGATCTGTTCAAAAGGATCCAGGATATCTTGTCACCATCAAATCTGGAGAAGTAGCGTGAGATTTAACTCTGTAAGTTGTTAAGACTTCAAGTATACAGCATAAATTGTGTGTTGGACACAAAGGAGGTGGAAGCCCTGAAGTCCCAAATCATCTAGAGCGTTGGTTCCAGTGGACGTGTGTCAGCAGATCGTCAAATCCAGAAGACTAAAAGTCCGGGAGAATAAAGGGGAGAAGTGTTGGATCCCTCTAAAGTTCTAAAGTCCAGAGTCATTATGATTCATCGCTTAGAGGAGGGCACATGGAGGAAGGATAGGTCCTTCAATATTTCGACATTTGGGAGATACAAGGGTTCGCATTGTGTGAATGTTCAAACTCCTGAATCTCGTAGTAAATCCATACCATGCATATGTCGAGACATAGGGACCATCAATTTGGGTCCTTCATGAGTTCGCTAGCCTAACGCTCCAAAGGTTTTAAAGTGTTAGACATCCATAACTCCCAAAACTCGGAGTCTCGAAGTGAATCGTGGTCATTTGTCGATGGGGAGGAGTGGTCCATTGATTTCTCACTATGTGTGTTCGTCGGTCCGTCGCACCGGTGGAATGGTGGAGTGGAACCTCGAAGCTCAAAACCGTGAAGTGCGGTATTAGCCGTCGATCTAGTAGGAGAAGAGGAGTCGTCCAATCCACTTCGGATTTCATCTCTCTGAGAGCACGCCTTGTTGGAACGGGAAGACTTGTCGAAGCCCAAATTCCTGAAAACAACCCTCGTCGTAGATTGGAGTGGATGTTGTGAGACGTTGATCCTTGTTGTGGTTCGACACTCCGTCACTTCAGGTGTCGCAAGGATTGGAGTATTACTCAATTGAGACTCCTGAAGCTGGATAACTCCGAAGTCCCGAATTCTTCGGATACTTGAGGTTTAGCCCACAGTCCCAGCTAGGGCTTGTTAGTGCTCGGGGACCCCCAAAAAGCAAATTTTGCATTCGGGAAAGAAGGTTTAAGGCCCGTGTAGTGGATTTGAGGGCTCAGAAGGATCCTGTGAGCTGATTCAGCTCCCGAAGTCGATCGATCCTAGACTGGGAGTTCACGTGGGCCCTAGGAGTGGGTGGGGGTCTACATCAAGTTTCAAAAGACTATTTATAAGGATAATGTCAATGCATAGAAGGAAAATTAGAAAATAAAGACCTACTAAAGAAAAACTAAAAGGTACAAACAACAAATAGATCTTGAGTAATGAAAACCTCCTCAATGATAATAAATCATTAAAGATCCAAATCCCTAACCACCTAGGTAGTCAAAGAATATACAATGGGATAACCTTAGTAGTAGATTAGGGATTAGAGCTAAATATTTTGGTAGGGGGGGGCTTTCATTTTTCTTATAAAATAAAAATAAAAGGCGGGATGTTGTGGCCACAATAGAGCCAATAGAAATATAAGCTATGCCATGAGTAGTGGACCTAGAGCTAGTAGAAGTATAAGTTATGCCATGATTGACATAGAATGAATCAAAAATCCTATATTGGAGATATGGTTTCACTTTATCTCAGTGAATAATGAGTGTATGGATCAACCAAGAAGTTGAAGTAATCGATATATGATCCCTTCAATACCATATAATAAGCAAATGATAATTCATTTGAGATGACTCAACTACCTCCATACATGAGAATGTATTCAATGGCAAATGGAAGAACTTGTAACTATATGCATTGGTCATGTTGGATGAGGGAGAAGAAGGAAAAGTATTAAGGAGGATACAATGTTTCAAAACAAGGTCTATACCACTCTTAGAGGTCAACATGAGATATAGTAGAGTGGACTCCAAGAAAAATTACTGAGGAACGAAAAATGTTATGAGAGGGAGTCCAAAGTCACTGATTTAGTCCCTCTTTTTTTCAATAGTAGCTTTTGGGACCAAAAGCCTCCTATAATTCCCTAGCCTTGAATGGCTTCAAGAATTTTTTTTGCATGATCACCTTGGTTGTCATTGACTGGCATGTATGGACACAATGGAAGGTTGATGGCTATAAGAGTTAGTTTTGGGTTCGCTTGAACAATGGAAAGGCACACCACAAAAATTTTGTGTGCCCTTACTTAGACTAGGACCACTACAGACCTTGGCAGCCCACATTAGTTGGACACACCAAGAGACTATTGGAAGGGAACTTAGTGGGGGGAGGAAAATAAGGTTATCATATATGACCTCATTTGCAAGCATACACTAAGCATAATGGACAAAGTGGCTAAGAAGAACTCACTGACCTATAGATGTCTTAAGCACACTTGGATAGATGCACTTGGTTGAGCACATGTTGGCTAGATGTACTTATTTGGGCATAGTTGGATAGAGGCACACTGGCTAGGCACACATGGATGCACCTTGCTAGGTGCACTCGAATACGCCTTGTTGGGTGCACTTTTCCAAGCGCACTTATGGGCACACTTGGACGTGAGCAGACCTTTGGAAGAGAATATGTGTGGCACCATTAGATGTGAACATCAATAGAAATGTTATGTGGGAACATTTGAGTTGAATAAGGGGGAATTTAGGTCCATATTAGAGTTGAAGGGGCTTGCAAGTGCAAGACAAGTCTCATATAAAAATGATAATTCCTCAAAATTTGTAAGGCATTCAAGAATTCATTCGCAAAGAGTGTAAAAGAGATTTTTGAAAGTGCTAATTTTTGGGGTTGGTATAATAGGGTGAATTGCATTAGTTGAGTGAAAATAAGAAGAAGACATGACCTACAAGAGGTAGGCATGCATTTTCTTTAGGGGTTGGATTGATAGTCCTTGTAGGTAGTTGTGCCTTTTGTAATTGTAGTCTATAAATGAGTCATAGGAAATTGGTCGCACTCCTATGTTGTATATTGTAGAATTCTTCATATAAATAAGGTCAAGCCACCCCCTTGGTGCCATCCATACATGTGCGTTATGGATTCTTTATGTGTTGGATGTTACTATTCCTTGTAATAAATGATGTTAGCTAAGTATTGGAATATTAGTTCAATGTTAAAGTATTGTTCGGGTGTTTTAAATGCCATAGTTGGGCATGTGCCTATTGTTGAATGAACTGGGTTGAGTAGGGATTAGTTACATTTTATAGAGTGTAGATTAAGGTGAATTTATGGGAATAATTTAAGTGAAGAGGTGTAGTCATGGTTCTAGTAGTCGTAGGTTGGCCAAGCCCATACAGTCAAGGTAAGGCAATGCCACACAACCTCGGTTGTGGAGACCGACCTGAGAGAAACTCAAAATTGCAAAGAAAAATATGAGAAACCTATAGGTCTATGACACTTATCTAATGGGAGGATGTGTGTTGTGAAAAGATCATGTAAATAAACATACTAACTTTGTAAAATCTAAGTTTCAAATTATCAGGTTGAGTCCTTCATGCTCAATGGATTAAGCTCACATGT
>JASDQU010504884.1:58392-79840 GCA_032191745.1 Picea mariana | reverse complement strand
ATTGTATATGAGCTAATTTGATATGTTTATTGCATTAATGACATGATACATGGTTTAATTGTACACATTGAATGCTCTTGATGTACTTATTGAAGAAGTGACTTTTCCCTTTGTTTAATAATCATTGACTTCGTCAATAATTATATTTATTCATTGCTCATATATACACTTGAAGATAGTCATTGATTTCATGAAGTACTAACCCACTGCAAAGCACATTCTAGTTTCCTTTGTTTTTGTCTCGCAAACAGGTGCATCATCAGTGGCCTTATCTTCCTGACTATCTCTCTTGGGCAGCAATCTGTGAAAGGGGTTTCCTTGACTTGGCCTTTGTTCTTTAGTCTTCCTTTAATTCAGATTGCCTTGGGGACGTCTCCCTTGGACTTGCCCTCCTAAATAGAAAGAGTTCCCCATCGAGGTGATAGTGGGTGGGGAAGCTCCTGTTACGTCGGTTTCAAGCCCTGACTCAAGCCCTTTGGACCTTTCCTACAAACCGTGCGATAACATGTACCACTAGATAGTAGTTGTGTACTACTATGGATAGACACAGTTGTGTTCTGGATTAGAAGAATAGTCTTTGTAGCCCATGGTGTGGCTTCCAGCATCTGTTGGAATAGTTATTCTTCTAGGACATATGCCCGGATTAGAAGAATGGTTCTTGTATCGCTCAATGGAGTGAGTGACTTATTCAACATCATGCCTGATTACTCAGATGGAGTATGGTTTCGAGAGATGATGCAGTTGATGCTGTCAGATGATACTAATAGTGATGATGGTGCTCGTGATCTAATCATGAGATAGCCTGTATGGCTATGATGATGCTACCGGTTGAATGTTATGTTTGTGCTCAAGACCATTGCTTTCAATACCTCCCTAGCTAGGACGGAGTGTTGATATTATGGTAGTTACGGGAGGTATTAACCTCCACATGTAACCCTGACAAGAATAGAATATTCCGAAAAGCAAGAAGAAACCCTAAAGTATTGGACATAACCCTAGAAGACAAGTCGGCTAAAGGAAATATTTAATATTGAGTTTTTAGCCTCCAGAATGAGAAGTCGACCCAGACAGCTAAAGAAAAGCAGTGTAAATATAGGGTGCCAGAGCTCATTTGGTACACAGAACTCGCAACTGCAGAAATGTAAGAGTGCGCACTACAGAAACTAAGTAAGTGCGCAAGTCTAGAGAGTAGCTCCAGCTGCAGCTACTGCAACCTGTATTCTCGGTTTAGGCTTGGACTTTCTATTGTTTATGGTTTGGACTTTCTGCCTTGTGTGCTAGCTCTGGAGAGAGGTACGCTACATTGATTGGCTATTAGGCCTAGGGTTTGCTTCTGGAACTATTCTCTATCAAGGTTAAGGTGCTCGGGGGTGGCTTCGGCCTATGGTTGGGTGACAATATTGCTATATTGTCTACGGTTAAACGAGCACTCCTATTATTTCTAACACCATGTCTTGCTCTAAGGTTTACATCACACAAACCCTAGGTGTTCTCTTGCATCACACAAGTGCTAAAACCCAAGCCCATCCCTAGTGCTAGCATTCATCTTCATGTGTCCTCTAGGGTTTACATCACAAAACCTAGGTCTTGCTCCCTACAAGACTTCCCCAAGATAATTACAAAGATATAATATTGAGTACATCGATAGTGAGTAATGACAAAGGCTCTATCATCCCTTTATATAGAATAGGTGAGGAAGGCCAACATAAAACATGGGATAGGGCCACACAAGTAACCCTAGACTTAACTCAACAAGGCAACCCTGCATGGAGCACTCCACTAAACAAGGATGTATAAGTGTCACTCTAGGGCTTTACCCAACTCCAAGGTGGTGCACCCTCCAAGCATGATCCCCCTTGGTCCCACTGCCCCTCCTCCAAGATGGTGTGTTATCCAACAAGTTATTAGCCCAACACTCCCTCTTACATGGTGGCTCATTCTCCAAGTGTCCTTATGCAAGGTGCTCCTCTAGTTGTGTACCGCATGTGGTCTTATGCCCAAGACTCGTCAACATGTGTGTCAAGGTAATTACTTAATCCAATGCTTTCCTCAACATATGCTCTCCCAAGTCCAAAACCAACCTCCATGAAGTGTGCTCTCAACCCAAGCATCCTCAAGTCAAGTACTCAAGTCAAGCATTATCAAGGGACTAGGAAACCTAGAGCTGCCCTAGCTAGGTGAAAACATTGTTGGAGTAACTCCAAAAGCTAACACTCTCATCCTTCAAAGCAAAGTTTAGGGCAGCAATTAGTATAATTTGTTAGACAATGTGATTGTAAAAAATACTTGTTGATTTGCAAGTAAAATAATTCAATGCAACTCT
This sequence comes from Picea mariana, assembly GCA_032191745.1. NCBI lineage: Eukaryota > Viridiplantae > Streptophyta > Pinopsida > Pinales > Pinaceae > Picea > Picea mariana. The sequence goes on along the minus strand of JASDQU010504884.1, from coordinate 77,517 downwards.
ACTTAACTATTATAATTAAAATGTGTTCTAAGCTAGAAAGAATGTTGTGTTCACTGAACGAACAAAGAAAGTAGACGATACCTTCAGCAAATTGTAGAAAACAAGGAGTTTTGGTTGCAATAATGTGTGACTCGGGTGCAAATTGCAAACATTCTCAGCATGCCCATTGGCTCAAGTAAGTTTGTAAAGTTCAGGGATAACCTTGGTGTAGTTTCACATATGAACATTAAGGGAGGGTAATAGAATATTAATATAATGGTCTTGTATTGTATTAATTTAAAATAGATTTTAGTTAATGATATATAAGCTATGTTGCACGAGGAACCGTCCCCCCAAAAAAAGTTGTGTACCCATCGTTCCCGCGTTCCGAGGACTTGGGGACTGTCACACACCCAACCCCCTAAGTAGCCTTTTAAGGGGTCGGGTATAAATGTTCGCTTTCCTACGACTCCCCGAATCCTTCGAATAAGGCGGCCATCACCTTGTACTCACCGAGAACTTTCCACCGACTATAACCTTATCCAAAATCAAGCTCTGGTTTGAAAGTTATGGCCTTCTGAAGTTTTTGGGGCATCATTGGCCAATGGCCATCCCCTTCGCCACGTGGCTTTACTTCCCTCGTACCATCTGACATGGCACTTTCGTGACCCCGATTGTCATCCTCTGTTAGTGACGTGGCCGCAGAAGGAGGGGTTACATGGAATATCTTCCGGGTCTCCCCGGATATCAAGCCTTCGGCCCTTCAACATTCTTGTACATGTCTAAAACTTCCTCGGAGGTCCGGAGCCACGAAGTTCCTTTCCACTCCGAAATCCATGGTGGGGCTCTATCCACCCTTGGATCTGATGGCTGAGATTCATTCATGCTCAACCCATAGCTTAGACTTGATGAGGGGGAAAGGGTCCCACACCTAACTCGCATCCAATACTATGGCACCACGTGGGCCTGCCCAGACATGCCACATCACCATGGTGTACGCGGGCCCATCCAGTCGGGGCTTGACACTTCAGCAAGGGGACTTCGACAATTTGGCACTTCGACATTTACCATGCCCTTTATCCCTCAAATTCTCTCGAAGCCCCAGCGTCTCGAAGTTTTGGAACTCCTTACTCCATACTCCGGCCTTCGACCTTCGGCATGGTTTTGCAACTCGAACCCTATATTTCCTGAGGTAAAACTTCGCTGAAGTGCTTACGTTGTCTCACCCCACTAGTTGATCGAACGGTTGAGAAAAGATCGTTGACGAATCCATGATCTACAGTCCACATTGCTCCCTAATTCCTCCCCTAGATCTGGCGGTTGGGGGAATTTCACCACTTTGGGATTTCGCGACTTCGTGACCCTTACCATTTTTAACCCTTCAATTCCCCGAAGGGTTATCTGCCGAAGGGGTCATAAAGTGGGGACGACTGCTTGTTATCGGTTAATAGTATCGCTTACTCTATCCTTCCACTATACTCGATCTAACAATTGAGAAAGATCCCGAAGGATCCTTAGATCAACGACTCACGTTGGTTCGTGACTTCGGCGTTCGAGGATTCTGGTTGCTTCAAACTCTTTATGCCCGGAGTGGGTCAACGCAGAATGACTGTAGCTTGTATCTAACGGTCAAGAAGGGTCCCGAAGGATCCTTAGATCAATGGCTGAGAAGGCTTACTCGATCTAATGGTTACGGCAGCCCCCGAAAGGTGGACGGCTACGATAGCACGATCCTTTTTCAACAGGTCTTCTTTGTGTAATACTGGGCTCCTTTTACATGTAGCACAAGGTTCCTGGGCCTTGATCTTATGGAACTCCTAGTGGCTCGAGGGCTTGAGTCGGTAAGCCCACATGAAAGGGGTAATAAGCCCGTGGCTTCGAGCTTATGGTCACTTGGAACCTCTACACGCCCCGGAAGGCTATGCTTCAAAATCCTAACCGAGATTTAGTTAAGCCTGTGGACTTGGGCTTGAGATCACATGGGAAAATGGTTTGAAGGAAGCACCTGTCATTTACAGAACTCGAATTCTACAACAAGAAAAGGAAATTTTGGAGAGATTAACAGGTTCAAAGCAGTTCCGTAGGGTCCATCCCGACTCTATGTTTGCGAATTCAATCCTTGGGCAATCCCTTTGAGGATTTTCCACCCACACAGAGGCCAAAGTCTTATGCCCCAAATCCATTTAGAACCCATTACTAACAGTTCTCCTTTTCTAAACAAGGTAAGCAGAAAAGCCATTGACAAAATATGATATTCAAGCTTACTTCAAATTTTCCAGACCGTTAGACCTGCAGAGCCACAGATTCTACCATTCAAACAAGATAAAAAATTATACTAGCATCTGACTCAAGAAAATACATATTACAACAAAACCAGTCAATGCAATATAAACTCGGAATTATACTTATCTGCAACTTTGAATTTAGTTGGCAACTGTTGAAAGGGGTTCCCTTTTCCACCCAACCATAGGCACAGTTGCTCTTGGAGTATTCCTCAACTGGCCACCCCCTAGCTAGATCATGATGCCACGAGAGGGATTCAGCTTGATCTCAGCAACAACAAGAGACAACGGTTACTCTCATTTTCCCACAGGAACCTGGAAACTCAGTTTTCGATCCACCAAGCAAGGGAGTCTGTTGAGATTGCTCACTCAATCATTGCAGCTCTGTTTATCAGCTTGATTAGAAAACATTGTCCAAGCGCTCATGTAACCAATATAATTTAGTTCTTAGTTCTCCTCAGAACCAAAGAACCTCGCGCACTCTCTCCTCTTGATTGGTCCTCTAACCCATTTGTGTCCCCTCTTCTGCCCTCTTCCCACGATTTTTACCTTTCTTTTCTTTCCTTCCCCAGCAAGATTTCGTTGGTCAGATCAGGAAGTTTCTATATGGTTACTTTTCCCATCTCCTCATTGACTCTTGAGGAAGACTTCCCAACTACCAGCCTGACTGGTAATTAAATTTTATGGGCCAGAAGATTGTTCTAGGTCTATGCAATTTATATCCAGCAGAGTAACGGCCTAGCAGGGTCATCTCACCATTACTGGTTCCCCTTACCATCCCCTCTCATGGCATCATGATCTATACTGGCAACCCTCTTTCAGCAGTCAAGCCACAATTTTATTTTTATTTAATAACAAAATATATACCCCTCTCATGGCATCATGATCTATACTGGCAACCCTCTTTCAGCAGTCATGCCACAATTTCCTTTTTATTTAATAACAAAATATATACATTGCCTTCTATAGCAAGGTTCATTGTCTTTCCAACATTCACATAACAGATCTGTCCATAGTCTCGTTCACAATAATAATAATATTTACAATCTGGGGGAAACAGGGGTGTTACAATCCCCTCCCCCTTAAAAGGAACATTGCCTCGGTGTTCTACTTGCCACTGTGGTTTTTATGTACAGCAGTGAACAAAAACGGGTATGCTTGTTTCATGGCATCCTCCAATTCCCAAGTGGCTTCATCTGGTCCAAAGTGCTTCCACTACACCTTGACACGGGCAATGGTTCTGTTCCTGAGTGGGATCTCTTTCCTGTGTAGTATGCATTGTGGTTCTGGCAGGAATTCTCCCTCTGGTTCAGACCAGTCAGTTATATGATTAGAATCATGTACATATTTCTTCAATAATGAAACATGGAAAACATTATGTGCTTTCACTATGGGAGGAAGTGTTAGTCTATATGCTATAGGTCCCACTCTATCCTGAGTGGGATCTCTTTCCTGTGTAGTATGCATTGTGGTTCTGGCAGGAATTCTTCCTCTGGTTCAGACCAGTCAATTATATGATTAGAATCATGTACATATTTCTTCAATAATGAAACATGGAAAACATTATGTGCTTTCACTATGGGAGGAAGTGTTAGTCTATATGCTATAGGTCCCACTCTATCTAGAATTTCAAAGGGTCCACAAAACAAAGGTGTCAGCTTGGCACAAGTTCCCATTCTCAAGGAACTTCTTGTTGGTCTGATTCGAAGATACACATGATCCCCTACTTTAAACTCCCTAGGAGTCCTTTTTTTGTCTGCATAACTCTTCTGTCTATCCTAAGCTATCTTCAGATTCTGTTTTATTTGAACTATTTGTTGTTCCATTTCTTTTAATCGTTCTAGACCAAAGGTTATTCTGTCTACTGGGTTATTCCAGCTGAGTGGAATGTTGCATTGTCTACCATAGAGAGCCTCAAAAGGGCTCAATCTTCAATGACTCTTGATAGCCATTGTTATAAGCAAATTCTACCAGTGGTAGGTAGTCTTCCCACTTCCTGGGCTGATGCATAACATGCATCCTTAACATGTCCTCTACTACTTGATTTACCCTCTCTGTCTGTCCATCAGTTTGAGGGTGATAGGTCGTACTAAATAGCAATTTAGTTTCAAAACCAGCAAACAGAGATTTCCAAAAATTTGAAGTAAATTTTGTATCTTTGTCTGATATGATTTCCTTAGGCATGCCATGTAGTCTAAATATTTCTTTCATGAAGATATTGGCAATATCTGTTGCCTTGAAAGTTGACTTCACAGGAATAAAGTGAGCATCTTTGCTCAGCTTATCCACAACTACCATAATGGCATCATTCTACTTGGTTGATTTAGGCAATCCTGTGATGAAATCCATGGAGATGGTATCCCACTTCCACTCTGGAATTGTTAGGGGCTGCAATAGCCCTATTGGGTGCATGTGCTCCACATTAACCTGCTGAGATTCTAATCATTTAGCCATGTAGTCAACTATGTCCTTCTTCATTCTCAGCCAATAAAATAATTTCTTGGTGGCGGTGATCATTTTCTGGTAACCAGGGTGACCAATGTATGGTATTTTATGTAGTTCATCCATTATGAACCTCTTCAAGTCATCACAATTTGGGATATACCACCTACCATTGTAAGTTAGCAGGCCATCATTCAATAGTTGATAGCCCTCATACTTCAGCCCTATGGGCTCTTGCTCTAGGCATGCTTTCATAGTTTTAAAAAACTCATCTACTTCTTGTGCACTTTTGACTCTCTCCTTGATGTCTAATTCATAGGTACTCACAGCTTCCAGGTGAATCACTTTCATACTTTTATCGAGGGCATCTGCCACTCTGTTTTCCTTTCCCTTAATATGTTTGATTTCAAAATCAAATTCACTAAGGAGAGCCATCCACCTAGCTTTCCTAGCATTGAGTTTGAGCTGGTCAAACAAGTATCTCAACCCACTATGCTCTGTCATAAGCACAAATCTTCTGCCTAGGAGGTAATGCCTCCACATTTTTAAAGCATGTACTATGGCAGCCAATTCCAAATCATGTGTCACACAATTGATTTCATGTTCATTTAATTTTCTGGATTCATAGCAGATTACGTGCCCTTCTTGCATGAGGACTCCTCTGAGTCCCTCTTTGCAGACATATGTACACACCAGGAAGTCTTTGCTTGGATCTGCAATTTTCAGCACTGGTGCATTGGTTAATAGGTGCTTTAGTTGGTGAAAACCCTCCTCACATTCTACGGTCCAAACAAATTTAACTCCCTTTTTTGTAGGGAGGTGATTGGACAACCAGTCTTGGAGAACCCCTTTATGAACCTCCTATAGTATCCCGCTAGGCCCATAAAGGATCTGATATCAGAGACATCCCTTGGTGTAGGCCAATCTATGATGGCTTTGATCTTGTCAGGGTCAACTGCCACTTCTTCCTCAGTGATGACATGGCCTAAGTAATGAACCCTTTTAGAAAAGAAATCACACTTACTAAACTTGGCATAGAGCTTGTGTTCTCTTAGCACTTGAAGCACTGACTTGAGGTGCTCTTCACGCTCTTCTCTGCTCTTAGAATAGATCAGAATGTCATCTATGAAGACCAACACAAATCTGTCTAAGAACTTATTGAGTACATTATTCATCAGGCACATAAAGGTGGTTGGTGCATTGGCAAGCCCAAATGATACCACCACAAATTCATAGTGCCCATATCTTGTCCTAAAGTCTATTTTATGGATGTCTTCATACTTAATTCGGACTTGATGGTATCCAAACCTTAAGTCAATCTTAGAAAATATTGTAGCACCCCTTAGTTGGTCAAATAAGTCATCAATTCATGGCAAGGGATACTTATTCTTAATTGTCATCTTGTTGAGTTGTTTATAGTCTATGCACAACCTAAGGGTGCCATCCTTCTTCACAAACAAGGTTGGTGCTCCCCAAGGGGACACATTAGGTTGGATGTACCCTTTGTCCAACATCTCCTTCAGTTGTAGTTTGAGTTCAACTAGCTCTAGTGTACTCATTTTATAGGGTGCTCTAGACATTAGCACCGCTCTGGGTACAAGTTCTATTGAGAAATCAATATCTCTTCTTGGAGGTAGACGTGGTACCTCTTATGGAAACACATCTTTGCACTCTCTTAATATAGGGTGGTCCTCTAAACTTGTTTCACTATCCTCAACAGAGTTCAGTACTTGTATTGCATACAAAGGACATCCTTTTCTGCAATACTTCTTCACTTGAAGTGTTGAGATCTGTCTCACTGAGACGGGTTTTTGAATTCCCGGTAGGGTTCTTTTCTCCCCTTCCTCATCTTCACATTCTAACGTTTTATTGTAGCAATCTAACTTGGCTTTATGGGCAGCCAACCAATCCATGCCAAGCAACATGTCATAAGATCCTAAAGGAAGTATGTTTAGAGTTGTTTGGGTGGCTAGCCCATTCACAATGAATTGGCATGCTGGTAATACCTTTGTTACTTTTCTTTTTGTTCTAGTGGCTAGTTGTACCAGCCATGATTTAGCATGTTTTACTAGCTGCAATTTACATTTCTCAACAGTTTGAGGGGCAACATAACTCGGATTAGAACCAGGGTCGATCAAAATAGAAGCAAGATGGTTGGCAATCATACCTTCCATCTCCACCATTGAAGCTTGGTGGTCAGCTTGTCTGTTATCCAGGGATGCATAAATTTGTGGCATGCTCCTAGCCACATCATTGACTATGATAGCTTCCTGGATGTTATACATTCTCCTATGGTCTTGTTCCCTATGTGGGCAGTCCCTCAACAAATGTTCTTCTCCACATCCCCAACACTTTAAGGGTTCTCTCTTTGTATTATCAGTCTTTCTTGGGGCTGATCCCAAGGGTTTATTTCCACTTTGAGATGGAAAATTTTGTTGGTACACACTTTTAGTAGGAAGGCTCATCTTAGAGCCTTTTCCATCGTTCTTAAATATTGAGGGCTTAAACCCCTTCTTCTTGAATCCCAATTTGCTTTCCTTTTTCCAATTCATATGGGGTTTTTCCTTATGCTTGAATTGCTCATAGCAGTACCTTGTCTTCCTAATGATGTCTTCTAAAGTCTTACGTTCATCAAATTCAATTCTGTCTCGTAAGGATTTAGGCAATCCACTAATGAATCATTGTATCTCCGTCTTTTCATCCTTGATATAAGGCACATACTTCATCAGCTCAAGGAATTTGTTGACATATTCATCTATGGTGAGTTGTCCTAGCTTGAGTTCATAGAACTCCTTAGTCTTTTCATCATAGTACCTCTCAGATAGATACTTTTTCTTAAAATATTTCTCAAATTGTCTCCATGACAACTCCTCGTGAATTCCTTTCACATTCCTAAGGTCCTCCCACCAAATGGAGGCCTTTCCATTCAAGTTGAAAATGGCTATTTGGGCCTTTAATTTTTCAGAGTAGTCATGGACTCTAAAGTACTTCTTTAGGCCAAGTAGCCAAGCTTCTGCTTCTTCCCCCTTCTTAATCTCTCCACCAAAAGTTGGTGGCTTAGCTTTCTTAAACTCTTCAGGGTCACGGCCCTTAACACTTTTTTCCCTCTTTCCTCTCCCCTGAAGAGGTGGACTGGTCTCACTGCTAGACAATTCCTTGGAGCTATCAATTCCCTTACTAGAGGATTCTTCAAATGAGTCATTGACGTTAGCATGCCTCTTGGCTCCATGTTGGACCTTCTTCGAGGTGCTTCTTCTTGTGTTGTTACTTTCAAGGCCATGTTTTTGTATCTCGGGTGGACTTTGGTTTTTCTTAGTATTATGTTCGTCCACATTACTGGCTATTTGCCCATGTTGCAGATGGCTTTGTATATCTAATAGGCTTTGCAGTAGGACTGCATTAATTTCAGTTTGTTTTCCCTATTCTTTTATCAGCCTTTCATTGTCTACCTTACAACTTTGTAATCCTACCATAAGGCTTCTTACATTTTCAACTAAATCTAGAGGGGTTTCCACCACCCTCCTCTCATCGAAATCTTCTTCTCTGTTATGTGAGCTTTCTCCAAATTCATGATGTGTCACCATTCTTTACATTGTAGTTTCCTCGTTGTCCACAGACTATTTGAGTGTTGATAACAACATTTTTTGTTAGTCAGTTGTCCTCAAATTTTATGAACACAGGTAATTTTTGTAAGATAAAAATTAGCTTCATTATCACACATATAACATCAAAATGCACTTCAGATTTAAAACATGTAAAAACAACAGAAGGTCTCACTCTTTTCACTAGTAAAGCTTAAATAAGCTCTTACAGGTGGGTAGGGTAGAATACCCTGCCCCTTAAAGATTTTCTATAAGAATTTTTTTCCGCTCTTTCAAGAGACCAAGTAGGCCAAGTGTTGTTGCCTGCTCTAATACCACTTTGTCACACACCCGACCCCCTAAGTAGCCTTTTAAGGGATGGGGTATAAATTTTCGCTTTCCTGCAACTCCTTGAATCCTTCGAATAAGGCGGTCATCGCCTTGTACTCACCGAGAGCTTTCCAATGACTATAACCTTGTCCAAAACCGAGCTCTAGTTTGAAAGTTATGGCCTTCTGAAGTTTTAGGGGCACCATTTGCCAATGGCCATCCCCTTCGCCACATGACTTTACTTCCCTCATACCATCCGACATGGCACTGTCGTGACCTCGATTGGCATCCTTTGTTAATGACGTGGCCGTGGAAGGAGGGGTTACAGGGAATATCTCTCGGGTCTCCCTGGATATCAGGCGTCTTCCCGGATATCAGGCCTTCGGCCCTTCAACATTCTTGTACAGGTCTAAAACTTCTTCGGAGGTCCAGAGCCACGAAGTTCCTTTCCACTCTGGAATCCATGGTGGGGCTCTATCAACCCTTAGATCTGATGGTTGAGATTCATTCATGCTCAAACCATAGCTTAGACTTGACGAGGGGGAAAGGGTCCCACACCTAACTTGCGTCCAATACCGCAGCACCATGTGGGCCTGCCCAGGCACGCCACATCACCATGGCATACGCAAGCCCATCCAATCGGGGCTTGACACTTCAGCGAGGGGACTTCGGCAATTCGGTGCTTCGGCGTTTACCATACCCTTTATCCCTCAAATTCTCCCGAAGCCTCGAAGCCCCGAAGTTCTGAAGTTCCAGAACTCCTTACTCTGTACTCTGGCCTTCAACCTTCAGGATGGTTTCACAACTCAAACCCTATATTTCCTGAAGTAAAACTTTGCCGAAGGGGTTATGCTGTCTCACCCCACTGGTTGATCGAACGATTGAGAAAAGATCCCTAACGAATCCTTGATCTACGATACACATTGGTCCCGAATTCCTCCCCTAGATCTGACGGTTGGCGGAATTTTGCCACTTCGAGATTTCGCGACCCTTACCATTTTTAAACCTTTGATTCCCGAAGGGTTACCTACCAAAGGGGTCATAAAGTGGAGAGGACTGCTTGTTGTCAGTTAATAGTACCGCTTACTCTATCCTTCCACTTTACTTGATCTAACGGTTGAGAAAGATCCTAAAGCATCCTTAGATCAACGGCTCATGTTGGTTCGCGACTTTGGCGTTCAAGGTTCTGACTGCTTCAAACTCTTTCACGCCCGAAGTGGGTCAACGTCGAATGACCATAGCTTGTATCTGACGATCAAGAAGGGTCTCGAAAGATCCTTAGATCAACAACTAAGAAGGCTTACTCGATCTAACAGTTACGGTAGCCCCCGAAAGGACGACTATGATAGCACGATCCTTTTTCAATGGGTCTTCTTTATGTAATATTGGGCTCCTTTTACATGTAGCACAGGGTTCCTGGGCCTCGATCTTATAGAACTCCTAGTGGCACAAGGGATCAAGTCAGTAAGCCCACATGAAAGGGGTAATAAGCCCGTGGCTTCGAGCTTATGGTCACTTGGAACCCCTACACGCCCCGAAACGCTATGCTTCAAAATCCTAACTGAGATTTAGTTAAGCTTGAGGACTTGGGCCTGAGGTCACATGGAAAAACGATTTGAAGGAAGCGCCTATCATTTACAGAACTCGAATTCTACAACAAGAAAAGGAAATTTTGGAGAGATTAAGAGGTTCAAAGCAGTTCTGAAGAGTCCATCCCGACTCTATGTTTGTGAATTCAATCCTTGGGCAATCCCTTTGAGAATTTTCCACCCGCACAAAGGCCAAAGTCTTATGCCCCAAATTCATTTAAAACCCATTACTAGCAGTTCTCCTTTTCTAAACAAGGTAAACAGAAAATCCATTGACAAAATATGATATTCGAGCTTACTTCAAATTTCCTAGACCGTTAGGCCTGCAAAGCCACAGATTCTACCATTCAAACAAGATAAAAGATTATGCTAGCATCTGACTCGAGAAAATACATATTACAACAAAACCAGTCAATGCAATATAAACTCAGAATTACACTTATCTACAACTTTGAATTTAATTGCAACTGTTGAAAGGGGTTCCCTTTTCCACCCAACCATAGGCACAGTTGCTCTTGGAGTATTCCTCAACTGGCCACCCCCTAGCTAGATCATGATTCCACGAGAGGGATTCTTCTTGATCTCAACACCAGCAAGGGACAAAGGTTACTCTCCTTTTCCCACAGGAGCCTGGCAGCTCAGTTTTCTATCCACCAAGCAAGGGAGTCTGCTGAGATTGTTCACTCAATCACTGCAGCTCTATTTATCAGCTTGATTAGAAAACACTGTCCAAGCGCTCCTCTAACCAGAACAGTTTAGTTCTCAGTTCTCCTCAAAACCAGAGAGCCTCGCGTGCTCTCTCCTCTTGATTGGTCCTCTGACTCATTTGTGTCGCCTCTTCTCCCCTCTACCCACGATTTTTACCTTTCTTTTCTTGCCTTCCCCAGCAATATTTCGTGGGTCAGATCAGGAATTTTCCAGATGAGTACTCTGCCCATCTTCTCATTGACTCTTGAGGAAGACTTCCCAACTACCAGAATTAAATTTTCTGGGTCAGAACATTGTTCTGGGTCTGCACAATTTATATCCAACAAGGTACCGGCCTGGCAAGGGTCATCTCACCATTACCGGTTCCCCTTACCATCCCCTCTCATGGCATCATGATCTATACTGGCAACCCTCTTTCAACAGTCATGCCACAATTTCCTTTTTATTTAATAACAAAATATATACATTACCTTCTATAGCAAGGTTCATTGTCTTTCCAACATTCACATAACAAAACTGTCCATAGTCCCGTTCACAATAATAATAATATTTACAATCTGGGGGAAACAGGGGTGTTGCAAGGACCCTTAGGAAACTTACCCAAATTGATGGGGACTCCATCGGGGATTTGGGGACTTGTTGGTCGTCCCCAAGACGTTCCGGACAAATTTCAGGGAAATTTGTGACAGATTTCGGGGATGCTCTGGGCAAATTTCAGGGATATTCCGAACATATATCTTCAGTCTTGACAATCATGGAAATTGATGATTGGAAAATAAGATCATTTTTCCCATCCATTATTTTTGTATTGCATTGAATCTAAATCTGTTGTAAAAGTTGTAGCTCAAAACATAGGTTTTGTATGAAGGGTTTCAATTTGGGTTTTTGGTGATTTAAATATTGTATTTTCAGCAACGACGTCACAACAAGCAAAGCTTCCATGTCAAAAAAATAGGAATTGCAACATTTTGAAGGGCTGATCCTTGTGGTTACTGCCCTTGTTCTGCTCATTTTTCTGGTCATCTTAGCTTTTACATATTGTACTTGGGTTTCCAGGAGTCATTCAAGTCTAGTGCTTCCACCATCCCAACCTCAAGCATTGTAAAAACAATCAGATGGTAGTGACTTCAATTGGGTACTAAATGTTTGAATGAATTCATATTAAATCACCTTCTTAATATGAAATATGAATCTAATCTCTTTACACAACCAAAGTGTTTTATAGTGGTTTTCAACACAGCCGTAAAAATCCGCAAAACCTATTGAGAAGGAAATGCCTTTTATGTTTTAACATAATCATTATTAACAAGAAATATGAGGAAGAAAAATTGTTATAGAGATAGTTCTCACTTAGGTTTCCAAAAGCTAAACTGCATTTTGCTCAAGTTTCCTAAAGCTAAATTGCATTTTGCTCTTGTCTAGCAGCTAGTAATGGAATGTCATTTCACCCTTTTTTAAATTGCTCAAGCTTTTTCAAAATTGGCAAGTGTAAGGGTTGTGCATAATACTATATAGTACAGCTTGTTATGCTTACAAGCTTGAAGCAACTACAAATGTTTATGGTGAATTTTAAAATTTTAAAAGTTTAATATTTTTTAATATATATATAATTGTCGTCCCCAACCCGTCATCCCCTGAAAAATTTGGAGGTGTGCTCTAATCGTCCGGGGGACACGTCCCCCCATCCTTGTCGTTCTCCCATCCCGAAAACCAATGCAACATAGTATGTAAGTGACATAAGATAAGAAAATTCTATTAATGTCCGACTAATGACCACAAAAGTAGGTCAAAGTGTTAAATCTCATGAAAAAACAGAACCTAGTTGCAGATTTAACAAAAATATGGAGCAGAACTGAACTTTAAATTATAAATTTGAACATGTTGATTTTTCTTAACACTCTAATGCAACAGAAAATAAACACATAAAGACACAAGCATTCACACAATAAATACTCAGTGATTTTTTGGTCAAATGACCCCGAAAAAACCCAACTAGGAAAACCAGTCTTCTGCTTGGTGATTTGTTTTTATTTCAGCAAGGGATATCTTCAGAAATTTTACATCTGCTATTACAAAAAATTCCCTAAGGAAAAATATCTTCCTTCAGCAACCTCACAGCCCTCACACTCTCTTTATCTGCACACGGTCTGATTGTTGGGTGCGTCGTACGGCCTTGTTATACGACCCAGGTCGCGCTGCCTGGCTGTTGGGTGCGACGTATAGTCTATACGGCTCTCCTATACGACCCAAATCACGCCCAGATCTAGTTGTTACTTGCTTGATGAGTGTAGGAGGAATTGGCTGAGTGAAATAGAGGTTGTGCGGCCTTTTCCTGAGTTGTTGAAGCTTTCCCTGTTGCTGGACCCTACTACTCTAAGTTGTTGAAGCTTCCTCACCAAGTCGACTTGTGCATAATGAGTCCAAAAACCCTATTTCACCTTTGGCAAATCGACTTGGACCCACCAGACATCTCAATGGCTGAGATTAGATCTCAATGGAGGGCCCAGATCGATTTCCTTATGACTATCAATTTTCATGCTGGATGAGATCCACCTGTCTCAGTGCCATCCCTTTTTCATGCTAGATGAGAACACTCAATGCCAACCCTTTTTCATGTTGGATGAGTCCCACCTATCTCGATGCCTTTTTCATGTTGGATGAGCCCCACCTGTCTCGGTGCCTTTTTCATGTTGGATGAGTCCCACCTGTCTCGGTGCCATCCCTTTTTCATGTTGGAAGAGAAAACTCAGTGCCAACCCTTTTTCATGCTGGATGAGAACACTCCCTCTGAAGAGGGACCACGCCAAGCTTGTCCTTGAAGTACTCAAACTTCATCCTCGACAGCAACTTGGTAAACATGTCTGCAACCCGATCCTCTGTAGTCATGGAATTGGAGCCTCATTGCTCCCTTTCTGCACCATATCCCTGATATAGTAATATATGATCTCGATATGCTTCGACCTGTCATAGATCACGAGGTTCTCTGATGACTTCATGCAACTCTGGTTGTCACAACAAATGCAGGTCGCCTCCAATCCGAGACCAAATAACCCAGACAGCAGTTCTCGAAGCCACACTGCTACTGCACATGCTGTCAAATACTCAGCTTCATCCGTACTGAGCGCCACACATGACTGCTTCTTGCATCCGGCGGAGCCTCCTACTCCTTACTGTAGTACCCAACTCCCTCTGGAACTGACCGTTCGGCTCCCTCTCGAGCATTAAATATCAACTAGATCTTCAACCTGCTAACTTCATCACTTGTCCTCCAAAACAAGTCTCGTCATCCTCTTCTTGTAGGTCTTACCTACAAGTCAAATTCAGTCCAATGGTCAGCAATTTCCAAAGCCACGTTGCTTCACGACTTGCTGCACATGCACTCTGCCTCAGTCGTACTAAGTGTTACACACAATTCCTTCTTGTTGCTCCATGAAACCATACTAGAGCCTAGATTGAAGCAATATGTTGAAGTACTCTTCCGATCAGGAATATTGTCAGCCCAATCTGAATCCAAATATCCATATAACCCGAACTCATGGTTTGTCACATACCTGAGACCATAATCCAATGTACCCTTAAAGTACCTCATCACATGTTTTGCTGCGACCAAATGAACCTACTTGGGCTCCTCCATATATTGACTCGGGGTGTTCATAGCAAAACATATATTCGATCTTGTGTTCGTCAAGTACATCAACGAACCCACCATCTTCCTGTATAAAGTAACATCCACGGTCTCTGAAGTCGTATCTTGCAGCAACTTCAGATTTGATACCATAGGTATAGCCATTGCCTTGCAATCCAACATACCGAACCTCTTCAAGATTTCTATTGTGTACTTCACTTGATTCAGAATGATCTCATCCTATCTCTGCCATACCTCGGGACCCAAAAATTAATGCATCATCCCAAGATCTTTCATCTCAAACACAGTAGCCAGTTTTTCTCTTACACTCTGAGATGATCTTTTCAACACCTATTAGAAATAGGTCATCCACATATAACAGTAGTATTACCGAACCATCATCCACAACCTTAAGGTAAAAGGTTAGAATCTGCACTGCTCTTTGTAAATCCTAAGCTTGTCAGAAAATTGTCGATCCCGCCATACCATGCTCTAGGTGCCTGCTTTAATCCATATAAAGCCTTCTTCAATCTGCACACTGAGTGTCCCGCAGTTGTCACGTACTCAACGGAGTGTTCTGTGACTACAAGGACCATTCTTCCTGATCAGGTTGCCATCTGTGCCACAAGAAGAATTTCAGTCCTTCCGAATGTTGAAAACCACGCACTTTGAGTCTTATGTCCTTAGAAGACTACGTTAGGACCATTCTCCATTGGTCAAATTACCATGACCAATCCTGGGAGAATGTCAGCCCGATGTTGAAACATTAATACTCCCTCTTAGCTAGGGAAATATTCACCAAGATGTTCTCCTATGGTCCTCAAAGCCCCGCAGGCTAAGCAATGGTCCTCAGACCATGCCATGGTCATGCAGATCATGCTACAGGTAGCATCATCCTAGTCACGCAAGTTACACGATGATTCTCAGATCACGACATGATCACATAGATCATGCTCCAAGTATCTCCTGTTGAAATAATGTAATTGCAAAGTGTATTCTTATTATTATTTGATATATTATTCATTGGATCAATCCCCAATGTGGATTGATCATGTCGGCTACTTTAAAAGGACCAAATCCCCTTTTGCGGATTGGTCATATTGTAATTGTAAAAGGCAAAGGAAGAAGTCGGCCCCAGAATATATCAAACAGGCCCCAAAACATAATAAAGGTGGTTATAACCACCCAGTTGGAGAAGTCAGCCCTGCCAGTGAAGAGACACTTCACACGTGCCGGTCTTGTATAAATAAGGAGGCTAGCGCCTCACTTAGACACACAACTCACTTGCTCATTTGTGAGACAAGTTTCAGAATTGCAGTTAGAGAAGAAGGAGAGAGAGTGGCACATATCTGGGAGAGGATCTTCTGCATTAGTTTAAGAGATCTCTTGGCATTGTATTGGCTATCTATAATAAAGAAGTTTTGTTGGGTTTTCTTCCCCTAGAGGGTTTCCCAGAATAAATGTTGTGTCTCTTGTGATTGTGTATTTCTCAGTGATCTTGTATTATGCTATTGTTATCTAATGAAATGCAAAGAACTATAATAATGGCTTAAACATTAACATGGTATCAGAGCCAAGCTGAAGGAAGCATCTTTCACAAGAGTGAAAAACGACAATGTTGTCGTACATGAAAATTATGGCTTTTTGATGGTGAAGCTTTTCAGCCCCAAAACCATCTAGAAAAGTGCACCCTCCCCTAAGGATCACTTTGGCACTCTCAGTGCACCTTTTCAGTGGCTGGATCTCCTGGAAAGTGAAACCCTAGTTTCACAAAGTACCAAAAGTACCAGAAAACCAGTGTACCAGAAGTACCAAAGTACCAGAGGTACCAGAAAACCAGAAGCACCAGTCCAGAAATCCATAGATCAAATTTGGAGGAGCAAAAGTTGGATTTTCTCGGATCCAAACACACCAGGCTACTCACCTCAGCCAAACGCACCTCTTGGTAAGTTCAGATTTTGATTTTGAGCACTTTCATTTTTCGGTCATTTTCTTAGCTCCAGGTAAAGATGTCTGCAAGTGTTAAGCTTGTTGACAAGCTAGAAGGAGTGGAAAACTTCTGTGCTTAGAAGTATAGGATTGGCCTCATTCTTGAAGAGAATGACCTAGCAAGATTCGTAAAAGAAGAAGTATCGAAACCCGCCAATGCTGCAGAAAAAGCAAAGCATCAAAAGGACACAATCAGGGCCAAAAGAATCATTGCAGATTCAATCAAAGACCACATGATTCCTTATGTGTCATCTAAGAAGACTCCGAAAGAAATGTTTGATGCCTTGACCAGACTATATGAAGGAAAGAACATAAACCGGAAGATGAATCTAAGAACTCAACTAAAGAATACAAGGATGCAGAAAGGAGAAACGATTCAAGAATATTTCTCCAGAAACTCAGAATTCAAAGAACAGTTAGAAGCGATTGGAGATACCATAGACGAAGACGAACTCATAATGATGGCCCTAAATGGTCTCACAAGACCTTGGGATGCATTCATCCAAACGATATGTGCCAGAACGGAGAAACTGAAGTTTGATAGTCTATGGAAAGAATGCATCCAAGAAGAAACAATAGTAGAGAATCGTGAAGCGTTACTAGCAAGAGATGATGATCAAGCCCTAGCTACTCACATCAAAGGAGGAAGGAAGAAACCCTACTTCCAAAAAGAGACTCATAAAGAGCCTCAACAGTCAAACAAATTCAATCATAAAGAATCTCATCCAAGGAGATTTCAGAAGAAAGGACAACGAAAGGAAAGGGACTACTCATCTGTACAATGCTATCATTGTGACAAGATGGGACACATTGTGAAGTTTTGTCCAGCCAGACGAGAAGAATACAAGAGAAAACATAAGAGGCTCCATGCCCATGTACTCGAAGATGAAGAGCCACCCGCAAAGATGATAAGAGAGTAGATCAAAGACCATGTCTTGAACTCGGCCCTCTCAGGATCTGTAACACCCGGAGATGACACTTGGCTCATTGATAGTGGTGCATCCAAGCACATGACGAGACAAAGAAACATTCTCTCTTGTATCTCAGAAAAGAAGTTTTCTCAGAAAGTGACACTTGGAGATGATTACCAATATCCCATCAAAGGAGTGGGAGAATTAAACCACAAACTGAATTAAGGGAATTCACTAAAAATGAAGGACGTACTATATGTACCAGGCTTGAAGAAGAACCTACTCTCCATTTCATCTTTAGAAAAGAAAGGCTTCAGAGTTGCCTTTATAGATGGAGAAGTTCTTATGTGGGCTAAAGGAGAAACCTTAAATGAAGCAATCATCATTGGAAGTGAAGAAAATGGCTTGTATAAATTAAAGGGTCACTCAGAGGCTGCCATGATCAACGCCATTGAAAACTCATGTGAACTTTGGCATAGAAGGTTAGCCCACATCAACTACAAGGCACTACCATACATATGCGAAGCGGTCACGGGTTTACCAGAACTCAAAGGTGACCATGAAGGCATATGCAATGGATGTGCACAAGGGAAGAACATCAAGAACCCATTTCCGAAGAGGGACAGCAAGGCAGAAGGAGTCCTAGAACTCATTCATTCAGATGTATGTGGCCCAATGCTATCATCCTCCATTAGTGGGTATGTATATTATGTATCATTCATTGATGATTACTCTCATAAAACCTAGATATATTTCTTGAAATCTAAAGATGACGTGTTCAACAAGTTCAAAGAATTCAAAGCCTTGATAGAGAACCTTTCTGAAAGGAAGATTAAGATACTCGGGTCAGATAATGGAGGAGAATATACCTCAAAAGAGTTTGTGAACTTCTGCAAAAATGTTGGGATCAAGAGGGAACTCACTACTCCCTATAATCCCCAACAAAATGGTGTAGCTGAACGTAAGAACAGAACCATAATGGAAGTTGTGAAGACTATGATCCATGATCAAGATCTTCCTATGTGCTTATGGGCAGAAGCAGCAATGGCAGCTGTATATGTGCAGAACCGATTGTCCCATAGTGCACTTGGGCTCAAGACACCGGAAGAGACGTTCATCGGAAAGATGCCAGAGGTAAGCCATCTCAAAATATTTGGCTGTCCAGTGTTTATTCATATACCTAAAGAAAAGAGAAACAAGCTGGACCCTTCAGGAGAGAAGGGAATATTTGTGGGATACTGTGAGGTCTCCAAGGCCTTCAGAATCTATATACCAGGTCACCATCACATTGAGATCAGCAGGGATGTGACCTTTGATGAAGATGCAGCGCTCAAGAAACCTAAACTATGCCATCTTGAAGAAGTATATGAAGAGGAACCCGTAATCCCCAGTACTGCAATGAGGGAGGTTCCCAGAGCTGCAGAACCAATGAGGGAAGTTGTAACTTCCCCTGATGAGGAACTTCTAGAAGGCCATGATATAGTAGAAGTGCAAGAACCTCCTCAGATGACGACCCTCCATAAAAGAAAGCCAACTTGGGCTAGAGAGCTTATTCAAGATGGATAGAAGTACGGTGTTCCCCAAGGAACTACGAGACAGGTGAAAAGACCAAAGCCATTCTCCAGTTATACGGTTTTGATGTGTGATCTCCTAGAAGAGGAGCCTACCTACTTTAAAGAAGCCATTCAG
>JASDQU010504884.1:29639-57899 GCA_032191745.1 Picea mariana | reverse complement strand
TCTAACCCTAGCTAATTCTTGAACTAACTTAAAGTGGATGACGTTGGCCTTAAATAAACTTTTGCTTGGATAGAAAGGTGCGGCCTTGTCTTCTCATCATAGCCGTGGAGTTGTTTCATGCTTTTGCTGGTTGAAATTGTCAAAACGTCACTCCTAAGCTAGCTAACCTGCAGAAGACCAAAAATTATATAGAGGTGACGTCACATGCTTAGATATCTTGTTATACCTGCAACGTTGTGACTTCATTCATCTACTTTGATTGACATTGAGTTAATAAATGCATCTGTAAGCTAAATTTGTAAAACGTTTTTGCTCTTTGTCTCTCATTTTGACTCTTGGATCAAAGCTGACGTCATACCTGTAGCAGAAATAGTATAGGTGACACAACATTATATTGTATATGAGCTGATTTGATATGTTTATTGCATTAATGACATGATACATGGTTTAATTGTACACATTGAATGCTCTTGATGTACTTATTGAAGAAGTGACTTTTCCCTTTGTTTAATAATCATTGACTTAGTCAATAATTATATTTATTCATTGCTCATATATACACTTGAAGGTAGTCATTGATTTCATGAAGTACTAACCCACTGCAAAGCACATTCTAGTTTCCTTTGTTTTTGTCTCGCAAACAGGTGCATCATCAGTGGTCTTATCTTCCTGACTATCTCTCTTGGGCAGCAATCTGTGAAAGGGGTTTCCTTGACTTGGCCTTTGTTCTTTAGCCTTCCTCTAATTCAGATTGCCTTGGGGACGTCTCCCTTGAACTTGCCCTCCTAAATAGAAAGAGTTCCCCATCGAGGTGACAGTGGGTGGGGAAGCTCCTGTTACGCCGGTTTCAAGCCCTGACTCAAGCCCTTTGGACCTTTCCTACAAACCGTGCAATAACAAAGCAAAATAAGACGTCGAACTAAAAACATAGAATAAAAAATAAAATTTGAACTAAAAGATCGATAAATACTTTATTTAAAATGTTTTGTTTGTATTGGTTTGCGTGTAAGGATTGAAAAACCAATTACTATTAGTCCCTCTGCCCTCTCCACCCTTAAGGAAGGGACTAATAAGTCACGGGATGAAAATATAATTACTTAAAAAGATTAAACCTTATTTCGGTGGAAACCTTATTTCGGACCTTAGGGATGATTTTAAGGATGGAAATTTATTTTAAAATGTAGAAACCTTGGTTAATCTTACTAATCTTTCATATGCCAACTATAAATGTTTGGCGATAGTTTTGTAAAAACATTCAAATTTCTAAGGATTTTATATAAGTTTTTATAAAATTTTGGCGATTTTTAAGGTAAAATAATTGTATCCTATAGAATTTGGGCGAATCATTTTTAAAATAGCGAATCTTGTTTTTGGAAAAACCATAGAAAATTAGCCCATGAGCGAAATTTAGCCCCTAAAATCATCTCTAATTTCGGTGCTTCCATGTGCGGTCAATTGTTATGAAGGCGAAGATGTAATAGAAAGACATTTTTTTTTATTATAAATGAAAGATTAAGTTCATATTTTGTGTTGTTTAAAAACAATTATAACAATGTTAGTATATTAATATAAAATTGAATTGATAAATTATAATAGTGATGACACTTATTGAGATTAAATTAATTTTGATTATATATATATTCTGGGAGTAATTATATATATATTGTGGGTGGGAGGTTTGGGAGAGGACATATAACAGTCCATAGGGTACATCTATCAGACAGAGAGGGATCATCTATGCTACCAGATAGGGCATGAGACAACTATTAACAAGCAGGCATAAGGTAGAGCACGGACCTACAACATAAATCATACCATTTCTTTCCCTATCCTGAATCTTAAAGGAAAGTAGATGAACCTCCCCAATCTCGAGGACAATATATCATCACTTTTTACTATCCCAGACACCCAACAACATATTCATGTTTTCACCTTTATATCTACCTAACCTCTATGATTATAACACTTCAAACTACAAACGTAGTTATGCAAGAGTGAATGTTTGATCCTGTAGTGCTAAGTCTTGGAGAAACAATGAGTAATAACCAGCTTGTTGTGTAGCATTAAATATTGTGACAACTAATATATACATCGTAGGATCACCATGGTATATACGTGGGATATATCCGACAATATATGTACCACCTATTGTAGCATTAAATGTTGCACATCAAGAAGACATATATTTATATAAAGGAAAGTATACAATTAATTAACGTAATTTTAATAAAAATTTTGAATTCAAAAATAGTGAATGTGCATATTAACCATAAGTTTGTTATTCATATAAACCAAAAAATATGGCACTACCGCATTTAATCCTGGATAGATTCAATAAACAATCTCATTCAACCATTCCATGTAAATTCTTATTTAGATAGAAACACAAATATATGAATGGATCTATCATTTATAAGAATGTATTTGAATAGCATTTAAAGAGTAAAGTGATGATTAAGCAACTGTCACATTCTTTAAAACAATAAAGTTAAAATTTTATTCTTAATTAATTGTAAAGAAAAATTAAATTGCAAACATGAAACATCATTTGAAATATAAGCATGTTGTTGAATAACATTTAGAGAGTAAACGAAAGATTAAAGGATGATCACATTCCCAAAACAAAATAGTAAAAAATTTGTTAAAAATTGTTTGAAAAGAAAAATCAAATTATAAACATCAAAACATTGTCTGAAATATAAAAATTTTGTTAAAAGTTGTTTGAAAGGAAAAAACAAATTATAAACGTCAAAACATTGTCTGAAATATAAGCAGGTTTAATAACACTTAAGGGTAAGTGGAAGATTAAAAATTTAGCAGGTTCTTAAAAACTTAATAGCAACAAATTTATAAACGTTGAAACATCATTTGGACTATAAGTGTGTTTTTCAATAACATATAGAGAGTAAATAGAGAAACGATCACATTCATTTGGACTATAAGTGTGTTTTTCAATAACATATAGAGAGTAAATAGAGAAACGATCACATTCTTAAAAACAAAATAGTAAAATTTCTATTAAAATGTATGCTAAAAATCAAATTATAAACATTTAAACATGATGTGAAATATAAGCATGTTATTAATAACATTTATGGTAATTGGATGATTAAAAATTGACTCAATAGATAAAGATTTATCAAAACTTTATGTGAAAAGAAAATTCGAAACCACATTTGAAATGGATATGGATAAGATTTTAACCATATCTTTTGGCGATCCCTGATTTTAATGGGCAATTCATGGAGATCGAACACTTCCCTAAGGTTATCAGGATTTTTGAAGGGTTTCGCAGACATTAACATAAATCATAATTTATTTACGATTAAAGCATGTTAATAATTGAAAATTTATATTATGTTTGTCACGTATCCTCTTTCTATACTAGACCGCCACCAGTCAGAACGACATAGCCACTGTCACCATCTGGTAGAGAACATATTAGGCATGTCTGTTTGAAGAAAGAAATCACACAAGCAATGCCCCATGATCGAAACCGCTTAGATCAACACTGAAGAAGAAATGTGAAGATGAAAGACTAAAGAAGAAGTAAAGGACTAAATGAGGCCGCCTGAGGGATCTAAAGTACCCATTCCAAAATCATAATGTGGAGATTGAAAGACGAGATTGAAGCCTCGTTCTGGGACAAATATAGGTGATGATGAAGATGATGATATGCCTTGTCTTAAATCATAAGGATAGTTTCTCTGCATGCTTACTCCAAATGAAGCTACACTGTCTGTGAGCCCAAGGAAGGTCTAACAGATCAACGATTGAGGTTTCTTCCAATTTGATATCTATGGATCAGATTGAAATACTATTGTAGTAATAAAATCAATCATTTTTCTATGAAATTTTATGATTTTTGAAGGTCATAATCTTTCTGAGCATTTTTTAGGGCTTAAATAATGCTTTTTGGAGATATAATTTTTGAGATTGTAAATTTCGTGGGCACCACATAAATTATTTGAAATTTAAATAAAATAACTCAGAGAGATATTTCCAACGATTACAGACATAAATCATAGCTCGTTTGAGAAAGTTATAGCTGAAACAGTGCAAGGTATATTTTCCGCACCAATTTACTTCCAGAGGGCATAACTCCTTGCTCATAAGTCTGTTTGGGGCACATGAGAAATCTATGGAAATATTATGAAACATAGAATACATTCATGGAGCCAGATTGAGAATCTAGATATGTAAAAATGTGTAGAAAGAGAAAGAAGACACATGTAACATATATGGATAAAATGAGTAAAAAATTTAAACTTCTCCAGACCATAACTTTTTTCTTAAAGCTTAGATTTGAGATAATAAATAGTTGTTTGAAAGGTATTGAGGAGGAGAAGACATATATCCACCCATAATTTTGAATTTGGTGCTATAATTTCTCAGAAAGTAATAAAATAAATTTGGCAACAATAAGTGAGTGGAAATTGCAACATATGAATGGTGTAACTTTTCACTCAAAACTCGGAATGAGGCATGGGTGTAGTCGTTGGAGATATATTTTAAAGAATAATGCGTCTAAGGAATCAGATTTTGACTTAGTGCATTGTGTTCTTCACACATTGACATGAATAGTAACCTGTAATCTAGTTAATGAAATATTTAAAAGTATGTATGTTCTAACAATAATTGTTACATGCACATTTCTTGCAAAATTAAAGATACATGAAAGAAGACCTTAGTTCCTATATGAGAACTAGAGATATGGATGATGCCCAAGGGTATTACATTTATTAAGAATAAATCATAGCTCTGCATGTTAGCATAGGTAATTCTAAGATAGAGTCTAATGGAAGAAGAGACAAGCATGAGCCTATAAATGTGAGAAGCCTACAAGGAGAAGTGAAGAGCTAGAGGGACGACAATGAAAAGATTATGAAATCCTAGGAGGAGATACTACAAATCTTGAACATTCTACAGAATCAAGTCAACAAAGATTCTGGCAGAAAGCAAGAAGCTAGTGCAAAGTAAGTAGAAGTATCTAGATCTCATGATAGGAGGGATGATCATGGAGGATCTAGATGATCAAGGAGTGCTAGAAGGCATCGACATCATCATTCCATAGGGCACTGAACCAGAAGAGAATATGCATGTTCAAGGTCAGAAAGAAACCCAAGTATGTCTCTTGTTAGACATCAGAGGAGGAGACATGGGTTAAATAACTTGGAAGTGGAGCCAAGGAAAATCAAGCCACCATCATTTGATGGAGAAAACAAGAAAGGAGAAGATGCAGAAGCATGGTTGCTAGAAATGAGGAAATATTTCTTGTTGCATGATTACTCATGAAATATAGAAGAAAATATTGTAGCCTACCGTATTCAAGGAAAACCATCTATGTGGTGGGATCAACTTAAGAAGGTTAAGAACCTTGATGAGAAGATAATTTCTTGGAAGCAGTTCAAGAAATATTTCCATCAACAGAACTTATCAGATCAATATTGTGACAAGAAGATGCAAGAGTTGTTTGAATTCAAACTTGGGAACATGACCATGGATGAATATAAGAGGAAATTACCGGAACTTCTCAAATATGTAAGCTTCATCCAGGATGAGTGTGGTGAACCAAGCTAGTTCACTAGGTAAATACCCAATGTAGGTAGGACAAGAGGTTATAATCCATAAAGGATAATATATTAAATAATAATGTATATGAATATATGAGATGATATGCAATAAGAAAGAGGGCCTTATATACCCACATAGGGGTTCCCTTCCATGAAGAGACATGAACTTTCATTGGGAAGGTGTCTCTTCATTAATTATTCATGAACTATTATAATATATTTATATTTATTATTATATATTATGTTCATAACATTGCCTTCCCCTTAAAAATGTTTTGTCTTCAAAGCATACTTATGGAAGACTTATCTCTTGCTCTGGCTTGTAATATCCTCTCTTTATACTTTATTCTTGAATTAGTGATCGTTGAGGACTTGAAACGATAGGATCTTCTAAGCGCTGCGTAGAATCGTCGAATTGTAAAGGAGTTTGCCCACCTTAAATCGATCTTCTGCACAATGGGGTTTTATGGGGTTCTTGTAGACAATTTGATGTATTTTGACTCCCATGATAACTTCTACCTTGAGCATCATTTGTAATGGATGTAATCATTTTTGACATATTTTCCATTTGTTTCTGTGGATACATTGATTGGTTGAAGTATCGATTTTTGTGATTAGGATGTCTATAAGGCATCCTTGCAACCTGATCTTTACTTCGTGTACTTGTAGCTTCTTCATTATTAACACTTGGAATTGAGTCTTCTTCATAGCCTTGGCTTGTTTCTACTTCGACATGTGAAGACATCTTTACATCAACTGAATCCTTTTGAGATGTAAGGTTGACTGGGTCTGTATTAATTGATTTATCCACCATCAGGTTTTTTCCATTTGAAGACTTATGTAGTTCCATATGTTTAGTCATTGCCTCTTTATCTACCAATGACTCTTTATTGATAATTTGTTCTAACTTTTCCTCTGTCGTCTTCTTATCACTCTTTATCTTCTTAATCCGGGTGAGTAAACTTTGATTATGGGCTTTTAGGAGACAAATTTATGCGTCTTTGTCTATGATGATTTTGTCACATTCTTTTTGGATCTCAAGTATTGACTGTTGTTTGTTTGAAAGTAGTATTTTGGAGATATGATCAATATATTTTAACGTAGATATTGAATCTGACTTCACTGAGATGTCATGCAATTTTATTTTTTTCTTCTTGTAAGAAAACATTAATTTTTTTTTCTCAAGGTTTAATATTAAGCTACCCAACGTCTCTAACCAAGTTGAGCCAAGGATTATATCAAACTCTTTTTCATATATAGTTGTAACCTCGAAATTCGATACGATTTTATAATCTTCGAGTGTCAACGGTAAGTCCTTGATGTCATATTTATTGCGAAAAAAAAGAGTCTTTTGTTTCGATTACATTTGTCTTTGGAATTATTAATTGATTTAGTAAATCCATACTTATGTGATATTTCTTCTTATCTGGGAAAATGTGGATGCTAACTTTTTTTCTTGAATATTTCTTCTAAATGTTAATAATTTGATGCATCTACTTAGTTGATTTTTACCAGAAAATATTCCTTCCTTAAAATCCATTTTTTTTTTAATTTGAATTGACCTTATAATTATTATAATGTCCCTTTAATAATAATAAGACTTAAGCTTCTTGACTTAATAGATATCTTCTTCTAATATTCCTTTATATTCTTTTAAGAAAATAATCCTTGATAATTCTTCTTTATATATATATAGAGTTTAAAAACTTGGAATATTTTATTTATACTTTACCAAAAGTAATTTTATATTCACTTAATCTCTTCTTCTTTTTTTCCTTGGTAATTAATGAAAAATAATTTAATATTACCTTCAMACTTTCCAAAAGAACTCTTTTAGTTATACTCCTTCCTTCTTATATATCTTTTCACTCCAATTTTTATAATCATTTTTATACTTTATAAAAAGTACTTTATAAATCCCTTTTATACTCTTGACTATTTGTTAGCGGCGGTTAGGGATCAACAAACACGACCCTAAGTTTTGTGAAATACTTGTTTAGAGGAAAATACACACACGTATATATTATATATGGTATGGAATACCATGGGCCAATGGTTTTCCAAAACCATGAGATGGTAAATCTCCAAATGTAAAATAAAATATTCACTTTTCCCCTTCTTTGAAACTTTTTCTTTTAAATTACTTTTTCTCACTTTTTAAATTAACTTAACCAATGCCAAATCTAGAATATTTCTTTCAAGCTCATTGGTGTGCACTTATACTTCTTCACGTGCCCCTTAAGAAAAATMTTTATTTTTTTTTAGATTTTGTGCAAAATGACTTTTTTGCTTTCGCTGAAATGTTTAGAATATTTGATTTATAAATGGACAATGTCGAATATGAGTTCAAAGACCTGATTTTAGAGAAACTTTATTTGTGACCAAAATTTGGATCGAGACGAAGCTCTGATACCACTGTRGTGAACCAAGCTAGTTCACTAGGTAAATACCCAATGTAGGTAGGACAATAGGTTACAATCTAGAAAGGATAACATATTAAATAATAATGTATATGAATATATGAGATGATATACAATAAGAAAGAGAGCCTTATATACCCACAAAGGGGTGCCCTTCCATGAAGAGATGTTACCTTTCATTGGGAATGTGTCTCTTCATTAATTATTCATTAACTATTATAATGTATTTATATTTATTATTATATATTATGTTCATAACAATGAGAAGCTTGAAACTCAGAGGTTCCTGAATGGACTGTCATCCTTCTACAAGGATAAAATTTAGTTTAATGAGCCCGATAATTTGGAAGAATCCATAATAAAGGATAAGTATTTGTATGAGAAGAATAGAGGAATTTTATCTTTCCAAAAGGCCTGAGATGACAAGAAGAAAGGAAAGATGGATCAAAGGAAGACAGGGTTCAAGCCACCTTTCATCAAGAATAGATATCAATCCCATCAGCAAGGGAAATCATCTCAAGGAAATCGGAAAATGTTAGATTCCTTGGGAAAGTGTTGTGATCAATCCCCCCTATAGGCAGGTTGAAATCCCCTTGGACTGGGTTTCCTTTGATCCAAGACAGAAGGAAAATAAATGGACACTAACTTCCCATTAAGACTAATTTATATCTTCATTAATGAAAATAGAAGAGAGAGAGAAAGAGGAAAAGGTAGATGGCTTACCTCTTTCCTATATATTTTCCTCATTGCTCCAATTGTTGAACCTCATCTCCAAGATCATGATGTGGAAGTATCCCTCCTACAAGAGATGAGACAATCCTCTTATTCTATTACATATCATTAGACGAAAGTAGATTTATCTATGCTGGACTTAAACAAGACAAAGACAAACATTCATGAAATGAACAATGTAGACATTAAGAGAAATAGACCAAGTTATATATTAAAAATGGAAATAAATGGAATATTTCCAACCTCAATGACGATGTTGTAAAAATTCCTCCAATCTCTCCTTTTTCCAACCCCTTCATGCATTACCAGACGATAGGTATGATACTATGAACTATCTCCTTGCACAATCAAAGATTTGACACTCTGAAATCCTTCCTCCCTCTTGAATGTCACAAGATCAGAGGTACGATATTCCCAATTTCCCCCCTCCCATAAGCTCTCACATAAGGAATTTAAATAATTTTCTATTTAAGAAATAACTCAACAATCCAAGTAGAATATCACCCACTAGATCCACTAAATTGGGATCTCCAATATTTTTAGGGAGAAAATATCTCTTAAGGATTTTAGGGAGAAAATATCTCTCAAGTATTTTAGGGAGGAAATATCTCTCAAGATCCATCAAATTGGGATATTGGTTTGAGAAAATATCTCAACCATCCATGAGACTCTCAAATTCTCCTTGAGATTATGAAACTAGATGTGAGGTGGATTCTGACACTAAATTAATTTCCTTTTTTCGATAAAAATAAATAATACATGTGCACATAGTATTTTGACCGTCATATGATAAAGTTAACCCCCAACATGTCTAAGGATCATGACAAACACTCCCTCACTTAAGTGTGACAAATAGGTGTGTAATAGAAAGAGGCCAAGACAACAGTCCATATAATGTTGAGGAGGTGAAGGAGATCACATGTATACATATTTTCCTCATAACATCAACCAAGAGGAGATATTAGAGGACGTGGGAAGATTCATGCAAGGATATATGAAGCCTTGGATAGCAAACACTCATACTATAAATCCCACTTGATCGAAGTGCAAGTAAGATTGATAATCATCCCATATCTATTTTCATTGATTCTGGAGCTAGTCATATCTATATAGATCCAAATCTAGTTGAAAGATCTAAATTGAAGAAACGTAAGCATGAAAAGTCTTGGTTAGTTTAGCTAGCTATTGGAACCAAGAGAAGCATTAATTATCTTTTTAATGATTTCCCAGTGAACATGAATGGAATCAATACTAAGAAATATTTGAACATCATACTGCTTGGGTCTTATGACTACTTGATTGGTATGGATTGGATAGAAAAGCACCATGCTATCTTAGATTGTTATAACAAGGCTTTAACATGCCTTGATGAGAAAGGGAATTCAAGGACAATGCAAGGTATTCCAAGGCCTATATCTATTCGAGACATTTCAATGTTGCAGCAGAAAATAAGTTTTAGAAAAGGGTGCTAGATATATGTAGCTCATATAGAAGAGCCAATGAAGGATAATGAGCCAAGTATTGAAAATTATCCAGTCTTGAAAGAATATGAATATTTATTTGGGGGGTTTTCAGGATTTCCACCAAAGAGGGATATGGATTTCCTTATTGACTTAATTCCCGGAGTTTCCCCAATATCCAAAACTCCCTACATAATGAGCATGCTAGAGCTAAAAGAGTTGCAATTGAAACTAGAAAAGTTGTTGAATAAAGGGTACATACACCCAAGTGTTCCTCCTTGGAGTTCCCTAGCTCTTTTTGTCAAGAAAAAAGATGAAACGTTGAGGTTATGTATTGAATTCAGATAGCTGAATAAGGTTATAGTTAAGAAAAAATATCCTTTTCCAAGGATTGATGATATTTTGTATTAGATGAAAGGAGTAAATATACTTTCTAAGATTGAAATGAGGTTAGGATATCATCAATTGAGAATCAGAGAAGAATATACTAGAAAAAAAACCTTTAGGACAAAGTGTGGACACTACAAATTTGTGGTGGTGCCTTTTGGGTTGACAAGCATGCTCACTACATTTATGTGTCTGATGAATGGGGTGTTCAGAGATTTCCTAGATAAGTTTGTCATTGTATTATTGGATGATATTGTTATCTGCTCCAAGACAAAGGAGGAGCATGAAAAATATTTGAGGATGGTGCTACAAGTATTGAGAGAGCATCAATTGTATGACAAATTGAGTAAATGCACCTTTTTATCAAAAGTAGATCCATTATTCGGATCACATTGTTTTAGAAGATGGCATAATAGTGGATTCGAAAAGATTGAAGTAATCAAAATTTCTCCAGTGCCAACAAAAATTTCATGGGTTAGATCATTTATGGGTCTAGTTAGTTATTACAGGAGATTCATTATGGGATTCTCCAAGGTTGCACACCCAATAACATATTTTCAAAAGAAAGGAGTAAGTTTGAATGGAGTGACAAGGTTGCACACCCTCACTATCTTATGGAATTTTTCGTTTGTGACATTGCGACGAACATTTTCCAACATCGCACTCTGACGAACACATTCATGACGTCCTTTTGTGACAAACACATCCCAACATTGCATTGTGATGGACATCTCCCAACGTTGAATTTTGATGGGAATTTCCCTACGTCGCAATGCGAAAATTACATTCAACTATAGTCAACTATCATCTTTTGAACCCATGCCCATTCATATTTCACTATGTTCAACCATAGTCAACCATTGTCATGTTCATACATGCTCATTCATATCTAAATTGTGATAGTGTTTTATAACATTTATCTTGAACATAGTATAAACCTTTTCATGACTCAATACAACACTTAATGAAAAACATAAATTTATATAACCCTTAAGGAAAAACATAAATTTATATAACCCTTGTTATAATGTTTCAATGCCATTAAACCCAACATATCCTTCCATGAACATCACAATGTGATGGTCATGCTGAAACCTCACTATGTTACGAACTTTTTCCTTTGTGACATTGCGACGAACATTTACCAACATCGCAATCTGAGAAACACATTTTTGACGTCGCTTTGTGACAAAATATCTCCCAAAGTCGCATTGTGACAAACATTTCCAATATCTATATATATACACACGAACTTATAAATATTAATAATATATCAACAAAGTAGGGTATATATACTTAAGAGGTCACAAGTTCAAATCCATAGGGGGTAGGCTATGTATACCTCCTAAAATTTAACAATCAAATCCTAGGGCTGAGGGGGTCCATTTTCCCACAAATAAGGAGGTTCAAATCTAGATGGGGTAGGGTATGTATACCTCTGTAGACTTTAGCACTTTGGGTGGAGAGGGTCCCTTGTCCCACAAATAAGGAGGTAACATACAACAATTTGGTGTCCCTCACCTAAAAATTATTATTATTATTATTATTATTATTATTATTATTATTATTATTATTATTATTATTATTATTATTATTATTATTATTATTTTTATTATTATTACTAAGTGAGAATTTGTTGTGATGAATAACAACCTCCCAAATATGTGTATAATGATTAAATATAAAATTTGGGCCCCTTAATTTTTTGAGAATTTCTTTTGCAATGATTGAATTTCCCTTTTATTGGATTATGTAAATATGTTTTTGTTGTGATATTTTCTGAGTATCAAGACTTTGCATTGAAACCTTTTCATGTTTTAATCTTTCATATGAGTTGATTGAATGATTCCTCTCTTGAATTTAATGATTTTTAACATGAAATTCAAGAGGATTTACTTTCGAGATCGGCCATATGTCATATTATTTTATATGGTTTCATTGTTTTCTATATGACTTGGACTTGCGTTTCACTCACAGGAATGATTTTTCAAACTCGTAGAACTCATTACATTATGGATTCTGATCATATGAATTAAGTGTTTTTTTTCTTTAGCTACAAAATTTCCTTGACTAAAGAATTTCTTTGAATTTTAAACACTTAAGTTTTATTTTGTATAGGACAAGTTATTGAAATTTTGTTGGGCACAAGCCCATTTTGAGGAAAAGGCATGACATAGAGGAAATACAGTTGGCAGGGAGGCATGCATGCAAGAAGATTGAAAAGAAAGACAACTGGCATGAAAAATAGTGGATGAAAGGAAAATGTGCATGCAGAGGAGAAAAGCATGCAATGAAAGCATGCAAGAAGACCTAACTATGTTAGGGTTTTGGTAAGAGAATGTAATGGCTGATGAGCCAAAAACACATATAAATAGATACCTAGGAGGTCTAGGTGGGGGGTCTTCTTATTGAGTGTTACTCGCGTGAGAAAGAGTAACTAGTCTGTAACACGACTGTAATTCGATCCAGTCTTGTAAGTTGTTGAGATGTAGAGGGTCAAAAGGATATATATTGAGGGTTAGATCATAGGCTGAGGAGCCTGGTGTGATCTAATCCACCTCATAATAGATCTTGACCTGAAGGAGGATGAGTTGTAAAGCACACGACGTTGTAGTTTTGGAACCTCCATAATAAAAGAGCTTGAGAGCTAGATCTTTGTGGATGTAGCCCAGGAGGGGGTGAACCACGGTAACACCTATGTTATATGATTGAATGTTTGTGTCCCTTTTACTTTCAATAAGTAGGTGTTAGAATGATGTATTAATGAATTAATGGATCTAATTATGCTACATGCATGAATGAGAATGACGATATATTGCTCTAATAATTAGATAGAATTCACAACGTGCAATTCACAGATCCCCATTCAGTCTTAGACTACAAGCATTTGAGCATTGCAATCACCCATTAAGACTATCTCGGGTGAGACTGCGCAATGCACTTTGTGCCTTGTGTTGCCTTCTGGTTTACCAGGAGGGCCTATAGTTATAGAGGCTTTGTTGGATCCCCAATAGATCTGAACCTGGGTCAAATCATGTTAAAGGTATAACTAAGATAAGAAACCAACAAATGGTTCCATTGCCAGTTGGAACAACATAGGATTGAGTGGATGAGATCTGTTGAAGATATGTTAAAAGAATGTTTGATCTGTTGAAAAATTGTTAAAAGAATGTCAGATCTGGGATTGAAGTGTCAAAAAGAATGAAAATAAAGAAGGGAATGTTTATACCTTGGAGACCCATGAAGGACGAAATAGAGAGATGGTTGAAAAAAAAGGAGCTAGAGTTTGCGCAACAAGATAACATAAACCACGGAGTAACACCATGCGAATATCTTGAGAAATATGTGTTTATTGATCTGCATGAAGTATTTTTCTATGATTTTCCACACTTATTTCAGGAGTGGATTTTGAGGTTGAAAAAAAACCACACAACAAATTGGATCCGATAGTTAGAGTGGAACCCAGTTCAGATCGTGCAGTTACAACAGGTGAATAACAAATTCACCCACGCAGTAGATTTTTGGCTCGACAGTATTGTAGCAGGATTTATAATAGAATTTGTAGTAGATACCGCGAATTCATACAACACAACAGAGGAAGAGTTTCTATGCGGCCCTCAAGGAAGGTATATTAGATCATTGTATACTTCTATTAAGATATTGTTGTATAACAACGAGGTAATGACAATGGCATCAACCAACTAAATTTCCCTGCGTGCATCAAGGAAGGGGGGAAGCAATGACAGGAAGTGGAAACTTGGAGGAAGAAATGGATAAGGGAAGGAAGCATGAACCTATAGACCCAATCATGATGGAGGAAGACCAGATTAGGTAGATCATGGAAACATCGCGAAGGAGGCGCAATGGAGTACCCTACCAATACAAGATGAACAATAAGAAGAGATCCATAGACGCATGAGAAGGCTTGGCCAATGATAAAGAAGAGGTAGAGGATCTTCGAGCTATGGAGCAGATTGAGGAAATCCTATGTGCAACCTATGAAATAAATACAGGCAGTCGAAGGGCAGGAACAAAAGGCAACACTCCAATCCATGTTAATGTCAGTGTGGAACCCATAACCCCATGTACAACTAGTACAACCGAAAGAACACCAGCCTACAACTAACCGTATTTTAGTGGCAGACGAATGACAGGACCAGGATCCATTCATAGCACATCAACTGGGGGAGACAACTCAGAAAATATTAGTCAAGGATCTGCACCGTGCATAGGTAGTAGTCCAACACAGTTTGCAATGGAAGGACATGATCCCACCACTCGGTTACCAGAATTTAGAGGAGAGGTAGCAAAAGAACCTGAGAAACACTTGTTTATTTGTGCAAAGATCTAAGAAGCAAAACAGATCACTGATGAAGATAGTAAACTTGCGCAACTATCTATCACGCTAAGAGACCACGCATTAGACTGGTACACGAGTCTAGATGTAAACAATACACTTGGGATGACAAGGACACTGACAGACGTCAATAAATTACTGATTAATGAGTTCCAGAAGCCAAGATCAGAGGATCAATACATGAACAAGATGATAGAAATCCGACAAAAACCAGGAGAATCTGTCTGGGAAATTGACCAACGATTTAAACGTTTGAAAGGGGAATTGGGGTATGCCATGACTGACATGCAACATGTGCATCTGTTTGTGAATTCTTCGTTACCACACCTGAAAGACCCACTCAGAAAACATAAATTCCAATCTCAAGTAGAGGCTCTATAGGCAGCCTTGCAAATGGATGATAATCAGTACCATAAGACAAATCCAACTATAGAGGAGTTGAAGGAGGATTTGAAGAATCTTACCTTTCAACTCAATTAGAATAAGGGCAATGAAAAGTGAGAAGTTGTTTGGTGTACCATATGTAGAACAGAAGGGCACCATAAGAACGAATGTCCAACATTCACATAGTATATGGAAACAAGGATGCCAAATCCATTGCCAACAGAAGGACCCTAGTGTGAAATTTTCAAGACGCACATGCATGATCCATATCATTGTCTTATGATGCAGAAATACCAGACAATACCAAAGAATGCGTACTGCGCTTTTTGCAAGTTAGTAGGGCACGATGACAAATACTGTAGAACAATGGATTTGATGAGGGAAAGGACATCAGACACATATAGGGTGCAAGACGAAATGATGATAGGGAAAGTTGCACCTCAATTTAATCAGGCACCATCGAAGTATAATATTGTTCCACAGCAGTATAACAATGCATAGCTGCAGTATAACACTGTGCATCTGCAGTATAACCTTGCGCAGTATAATCATGTACCTCAATACAACACACCGCGCGAAGATCGTGTTGGGTACAGATGAGGAGGATGAGGAAGAGGAGGCTTTAAATGCGGAAGAGGTCCAGTAGTGTTCCATAACTACCAACAACCAGGGCACTATGCAAGAGAATGTCCACTAGCACCTGCGACATGCATGTATTATTGTGCAGCAAATCATGATACAAAGGATTTCACAACATTGTTGGGGAAGATACAGGAAAGACGGAATCAAAATAAACATAACAAACAGTGGATCTCTATAGAAGCTAGAGAAGATGGTAGGAACATCAACATAGTGACACGTGGGGGTTCTAAAATAGGATATGATACGGCTAAACAGGAACCAATACAACACCAGTGGATTAAGAAGAATACCGAGCCACCCAAGTGATTTGATACAGGAAATGAGAAGGAGACCTTTAAGGAGACAAACAAGAATTTCTCAAGCAAAATATTGCATCTACATCTACCACGCAACATACCCAAGACGTCCCAATGTATGAAATTTCGTTAGCATTGGACCATACCAGTGAAGTCCACCTGAGAAACAAAGTAAGTTGTATTAAAACTTTCCTGCAATCTTGTATTCAATTAATTAAGGATCCATCATCTGTTATAATATTACAAAATCTGTTAGATAGATGTACCACAAACTTTGAGGGAAATTTAGAAGAGAGGACAGTCAATCACCTCCATGTCAGAAGGAGAACCAACAAAGAGTTTAGATTGAATGCCAACATCAAAGATTTTAACATGGGCGATGTGATATTAGATATGGGATCTGAAGTGAATGTATTACCCAAAAATACATGGCAATGCATGGGAGAAACTACCTTAGGCTACTCACTAGTCCAACTGAAGTTAGAAAACCAACACAGAGTTATGCCAATAGGGATGTTGAAAGGAGTGACAATAGATATGGATAGAGTGCACACTAAGGCAGACTTCGAAGTGATCAAAATCGTGGACGACACAACACCATATCCAACATTACTGGGATTGGATTGGTCGTTTGAAAATCAGACGATAATCAAACTAAAGACCAGGAAGATGACATTTGATCTAGGAGATTACAAGGTTTTTGCGTCACTACATCCATCTAAAGACGAAATATTTGTGGAACCAACATGTCTAGATCTGGAAGAAATTAACTAGCTTTATCAGACCACCACGTGCATCGAATATTACATTAATCCAATTGCTGATGGTGTACTTAGCTGGAGAAGTATCATGTCATGTGATTCTGACTCAGACATGGGTCTGGAGAATTGGCAACAACGCCTACATGAGGTCTCAACCAGAAGATGCGCACGAATAGACTGCACAATAAGGTGGGTTGGGACAGAAATCAGAGAACCTCCAAGTTTCCATGGAATCAACGACTTGGAAGAATTCCAAACGAGATATGAGGAGGAAGTATCAGACAACCAGAGATTGTTATCTCTCAACATCGCACTTAAGGCTACACCTGCAAGATGGTGGGGTGCACAAAAACAAAATATGCAAGACTCGTACCAATGCAAAAGACTAATGCGCATCAGATTCGACACAGAACAAAAGAGGAGCACAACTCATAAATACAATGGACACAGAACACCTGCAGAACAAAGTGGAGGATGATACCACCTGAGGAATGGACTTATTATTTCATTCACACACTGGAAGGAATTCTAGAAAACTGGTATGTAGACCAAGAACTGTGCAGAGGTACCACTGAATGGACAATATTGCAACCGAATTTCATAACCACATTCTCATTCGAACATGATAATCCCAACGTTGATTTCTCTTTAAAACAGATTAGAGGCTTAATATTCATTGATAAACCGAAGCTAGACCTTATGACCGAATATTAATAGAATAATATGAAGACAGTCAAAGAATTGTTGTCATGCTATCGTGTAGAAGAAGACACACCAGAAGAAGAATATGCACACAATATCCAGATTCCAGAGATCGAAGGAGAAAGGAGGGTAGCAGGGCCCTCCTTAGCAACAAAAGAATTTACTTCGCCGATTAAAGTAAAGAAGGTCAATATTGGAACAGAGGAGAATCCCAAGATGGCCAGTATTGGGGATTACCGGGATGAGAAAACAGTGGAAAGGATAACAGAGTTGCTGCGCGAGTACAGTGCCCTGTTCCCAACAACCTTCACATAAATGAAAGGTATTGCAGGAGAACTTGGAGAGATGAAGATCCCTTTCAAACCGGAGGCAAGACCTGTCAGACAAAGGCCTTACAGATTGAACCCCACATACAAGTAGAAAGTAAGAGCATAAATTGAAATAATGCTGGAAGTTGGAATCATAGAACCTGTAGAAGAATTAGAATGGATAAGCCCAATGGTAGCTTAGGAGAAAAAACAAGGGGGGATAAGAATATGCGTCGACTTGAGGAAGTGGAATGATGCGTGCCTACATGACCCGTTCCCTACACCTTTCACAGATGAGGTGTTGGATAACGTAGGAGGACATGAAGCTTATTCATTCACCAACGGATTCTCAGGATACCATCAGATCAAGATAGCACCGGAAGACAAATACAAGACCACTTTTTCTATAGAATGGGGATCCTACCAGTACATAGTCATGCCTTTTGGACTAAAGAATGCACCAACATTTTTTTCTAGAGTAGTCATTTCTTCCTTCAAAGAATTCATTCATCAGTTTCTAGAGGTATATTTGGATGATTGGACAGTGTACATCTTGTTGAAGGATCATGTAGAGGTGTTGAGGCTGATGTTATAAAGATGCAGGCAATGCCAAATATCCTTTAACATTAAGAAATGTATATTTGGAACACCCTTCAGAATTCTATTGGGTCACATAGTATGCAGAAAAGGTTTAATTGTGGATCCTGCAAAGATTGCAGTAATTGTGAATTTACCACCACCGAAATTAGCACGCCAGCTGCGAGCCACATTGGGACATACATAATATTACAAAATTTTTATAAAGGGGTATGTGCATATCACTGCGCCGATGGAGAAATTTCTCAAGAAGGATACTAAATTTCACTGGAATGAGAACTGTCAGCAAGGGTTGGACACCTTGAAGGAGAAGATGGTCACATCACCCATATTAGTCTTTCTAAATTGGGAGAAGACATTCCATGTGCATATAGATGCATTAGCCATAGCCTTGGGAGCTATTTTGGCACAACCAGGAGTAGGGGATTTGGACCATCCCACAACATTTGCAAGCATAAAACTGTCAGAATTCGAGAAGAATTACAACACTACAGAGCGAGAAGGTTTGGAAATGGTGTATACACTTCAAAATTTTAGGCATTACCTACTTGGAAAACATTTTAATATTTTCATAGATCATTCAGCCCTTAAGTACCTATTCAACAAGCTAGTGTTGGGGGGAGAATCCGTCGATGGTTATTATTGTTCCAAGAATTTGACTTTGAATTCATAGTTAAACTAGGGAAGCTAAATGCATGACCAGATCACTTGTCAAGGGTCACCAATGGCGATGGTCCTACAAACTTAGAGGATACCTTCCCTGATGCACAATTATTTTCAATCCAGATCGCAGATGATTATTTTGCTGACATTATTGAGTATTTAAGTACATGGACTGCGCCAAAGGAACTTAAGACCGCACAGAGGAAGAATATGGTTATCAGAGCAGTCGACTACCAGTTGATCGCATGACACTTATATAAAATGGGGTTAGACAACATCTTGAGAAGGTGCGTGCTAGAACACAAAAGGCCTAGGATATTGGCAGAAGCCCATGAAGGAATAGCTGGAGGACACTATGCAAGAAAAGCTACCGTGCAAAAGGTACCACACACAGGATTATGGTGGCAAACTATTCATCGAGATGAAAATGAATATTGTCAACAATGCAACGTTTGTCAGAGGGTTGGCAAACCAAATAGACAATATGAGATGCCCTTACACCCACATGTAATGCTACAAGTGTTTTCCAAATGGGCTATCGATTCTATTGGGCCAATTCACCCACCCACAAGAAGGTCAGGCGCGCGATACATCATCACTGCGACATAATACCTCTCAATATGGGCAGAGGAAACACTAGTTAAATATTGCAGCGTAGAGACAACAACACACTTCCTGTTTGAACACGTGCTCACCATATTTGGATGCCCAAGGATTCTGATGAGTGACCAAGGCACTCACTTTATCAACAGCACTATCAGAGCTCTGACTGAAGAATTCAAGGTATACCATCATAAAATTACACCATACCATCCTCAGGCAAATGGAATAGTGGAAGCCTTCAACAAGATTCTAAAGAATGCCTTAACCAAGATTTGCAATGTCAATAGGGACGACTGGGATTCAAAGATACCAGCGGTACTATGGGCATATAGAAATACTTGTAAAAAGTTGACAGGGAAGACACCATTTAGATTGGTGTATGGACAAGAAGCAATGGTTCCATTAGAATTCTTGGTACCGAGTCTGTCTGTCGCAACAATTATAAACATGACAGAGCGAGGCACAGTACAAGAAAGGTTAAGTCAGCTGATGAGCATGGAAGAAGATAGGATTCTAGCATGCTTTCACCAAGAAGTGCAGAAATCAAGCGACAAATCTTGGCCTAACCAAAATATCAAGAGAAAAAGTTTCAAGGAAGAAGACCTAGTCCTACTGTATGACAATAGGTTTCTTCAATATCCAGGAAAGTTCAGAATGCATTGGTTGGGACCACATGAGGTTAAGACTATCACAGATGGAGGAGCTGTACAGTTGAAGAATTTGGAAGGAACATAATTGAGGGGCATGATCAATGGGAGTCAATTGAAGCTGTACAAGGATAGTCGACCACCCACAACTTGAAAGTTATCACATGGTAAGAACTGATGTAAAAAAAAAAAAATCTACGTGCACACGTCAGCAAGTCAACGTGACAAAAAATAAAAGAGTTAGCGCGCACAGGTCACCGAGTCAGCGCGAATAAATAAGAATATTGCACCAGAAGAAAAGGGAATCTAAGCCAAGGACTCCATGCGCTTACAAATCCTAGCACGCCAGAAAAAGGACCGACAGTCGAAAAACACAGCAATTCAGAAAATGACGGCTATGGAATTCAGGCGCCAACTGCCGGCAGCTGTTGAAATTGCAAAAAACACACAGAAGTCTGTACATAGAGGTAAAGAACTTAGTGCGACGAAAAGGGAAAAGTCTGAAAACATGGTGCACAGGACAACAATTAACAAGTACAAAGTTACCACGTGCAGTAGACACAACAAAAAGTGAAAAAGGGACAATTGTCAGTGCAGAACAATTGTCACTTCGTTGTCCCGCTATAAAGTCGGAAAAAGGGGGGAAAGAAACTCATTGTGTTAATTGCTAAGGAGAAGAACGCAGAGCCGAGCAAAAAAGTGATAGAGTGAGACTTTGATCTAGCATCCATCGAGTTTGAAGAGTTACAGTCCAGATCTCGTCACAATGTCACCACCACGATTTGGAGCATAGGGCAGGGCCGACAGGAACATGAGAAGTACTTCTCGGGCCATAGACTCAAGGGAGAAAGAGATACCAATAGTGGTGGATGTGGATGAACTCCACACACCCGAGTACGAAGCAAACCCCGTGACAATAGAGGAGGAACAAAACCCAGTACAGAAGGCCAGGGAACTGTAGGAGGACACAGAGAGAACCAAATCTGACACATCGAGGGGACCAAGGCCACGACAAGATGAGCAGGCCACGGGTTTAGTGCCATGAACCAAAAGTAGGAGAGGCAACAATACACGAGGATGTACCAGAGGTGGGGGCCTCATCCCCACAAGCCAAACTGAAGGATCACGCTGAGAGTAACACGCAAGGAGGGTCACAACCACAAGTAGAAGGGACCCTGGTTATGCCGAAGATTCTAAAAGGGGTGCGCATAGATGATGATATGGTCGACAGAGTGAATTCCATCAAGTATTCTGACCATGAA
Source organism: Picea mariana (assembly GCA_032191745.1). Taxonomy (NCBI): domain Eukaryota; kingdom Viridiplantae; phylum Streptophyta; class Pinopsida; order Pinales; family Pinaceae; genus Picea; species Picea mariana. The sequence continues at coordinate 36,105 of JASDQU010504884.1, read as the reverse complement.
ATGACGGATGTATCCAAAGTTCTAGACCCGATGCCCCAAAATTATCTAGAAAGTAGGGGAGAAGGCTCATCAGGAATACCATTGTTAGAGACGGCGTAGTGGATTCTTGGGCTCTATAACACCGACATCATGAAATTGATGGATTTCCCACATTTTGGGTGAGGAAAACACATTAACGCCTTCGTCAAGCAACTGCTTGCATGAGTTCATGGCGAGATCTTGTGGATGGATAGGCCGATGCCTATCACTGTGGACTTCATCGCAACAATATCGGGGCTACCCATAGATAGGGAAAATCCAGAACAATACCTAGAGGATAAAACCAGAGCCAAGGCCATCTCGGATGAGATCAAGGCCAAGTATGGCGCAAAGCGCAGTAACAGGGGCATAAGGATCAATGACATCAACGATCATGAGACAAGGTTTTCCACCAGACTGCTCGGATGCAAATTGATGCGCAAGTGTCGCAAAGAGGAAGTACCGGCCGATGTGGTCTTCATAGCCATGCAGTGTCAAAGGGGAGCTTGATGAGATGGGCCCCATACCTCTTGAGCTCATTTTTAGAGGACTATAAGGACACACAAGATTGGGGCTCTGAGTTCCACTACTTGTGGTTACTCATCCTCATTGGCCTCATTGTCTAGAAGGAACCAGTTTACAGTAAGTATCTGGAGAGACCAGGAAAGTGTGGTGCAATGCGCTACATATCATTACGCAATAGCGCAGACCCAAAGACAAAGAAGACAAATACAGACATATTTGCGAGGTATTTCACAGAAATCCAGGACCTCATTGCGGATACAGGGCGCATTTTACCAGAGATTGTCCAGGAGTTTAGACAAGTTGTTAACTTCAGGGCAATGTGTCATAGCTTATGGTTGCAAGAAAATATAGACAAAGCCAAAGAATGGCTACATATGAACTATTGTGTGATGACGGAAGAGATCTAGAGAGAGGTCTAGGAGTGGCCTGAAGAATGGAAGGTACTGGTGATTCCAACGACAGTACCAAGCCCACAAAATCAAATGCAGGGAAGACCATCCCCAGCGCACCAAATAGGAACCAACGGGGATAGAACCAAAAAGAGGAGTATATAAGGTCAAGAGGGGGGAAGCACCCCAGCCAAGAATAAACCTAGAAAAAATAACAGACCACCAAGGGGCCCTACACAAGCTCCATCGCGCAGAGAACAACCACCAACACATCCAACGGAAGAAGTGTGCACAAAAGAAATAGGAATAGGGAAACATGAGATCCCTGTGGAGGAAGAACCAGGGACAGGGACCCAGAAGATTCCTCTGGCTGAAGAAATGGGGCCAACCACTACCAGAGATATTCAGATGCCCAATATTACTGAGCCATTAGATACCCAAGAGAAGCGTCTAGGGGAGAAAACTGGTGGTGGATGAAAGAAGGCGAAGGCCCACAAACCACAGTGCCATATATCACTAACCTTGGACGATGTGGAGTTAGTGGCGAAAACAGTCGAGGAAATACTAACTGAGGTATGGGAGAATGTGGAGAAGCACAAGGATTTAATTGCAGATTAAGTGCAAGAAGTAAAAACTGCACTGGAGCAGATAAGGATCGAGGCAGTGCAGGCACAAAAAAAAACACCCATGAAGGCTAAGGAAGGAGTGCCAGTGACTAAAATAGTGTAATTTGCAGCGCAGGGGAGCACCAATTTCATCATCATGCCTACAATGATGTTTCTTGATGAAGAGACAACACATAAACCTCTAAAGGACATTAAAGCATTGGACGTGGCATTGGCCAAGATTCCAACAAAAGCACTATATAAAATTCAGGTAATCGTTGCACAAGAGATTCAGTCTAGAGCAAGATCTGACGCGACGAATCTACAGGTGGCCTAGGCAGAAAACGTCATGATGAAGGAATCCCTCAACCACGAAGCGCGACGGAAAGAGAGAGAACAACAAAAAGTGGAGGAGATGGAGACTCAGATCCACATACTATTTCAATCCATTCCCGATAACACAAATGAGGAGGCAGTGTCTTTGGAAGAGAAGCTGCGAAGGATAGAGAAGACTATACAAGACTATAAAGAGAAAATTAAAGAGCTGGAGGAGCGTGTCACACCTACTACTCCCCCAGAAGTCAGAGCGCAATGAGAACATGAGTCAACATCAACTGCAGAGGACATCAGTCGAAGCATACATAGAGTCATTGATCTATTAGAAAAGAGTGTGCATCTATGGACTCACCTCCTAGAGAATGGAAGCCTTCAAGAACTACAAGAGAGGGAAAACAAACTCCATGCAACAATGGCGGAGGTGAAGCAGCAAGAAAAATTAGTGTCATTACCGAGGAAGATAAGACTTCCACTGAAATGAAGGCTCTGCAGTTGGAAGAGAAAGAGTTGCAAGCACGAAAGACAACAAGACAGGCGTTGTTGGGGCCCCTGTAAGAAAAGGTTGAGCAACTAGTCATGGAGAGTGATGCGGCTAAGAGGAGTGTAGAAGAGATCAGGTCCGAGGGAGGAGAGATTTTACAATCTCCTATCACGACGTAGGTGGTCACCGCTATGTTCGAAAAGAGCAGTCAGGCTCACCAACAGTTCCAACGGATAACATAAATATATGATGCACTGCAGCAGGCAGTAACAGACGTAGCAAGAAGGCAGTAACAGACGTGGGAAGCAGGCAATGACAACTGCACAAATCAGGCAGTGACTCAAGACGAGTCACGATGTCAATGTTGGGGGCCTGTTGGGCACAGGCCCATTTTGGGGAAAAGGCACGACGTGGAGGAAATATAGTTGGCAGGGAAGCATGCAATGCGCACATGCAAGAAGATGGGAAAGAAAGACAACTGGCAAGAAAATTAGTGGATGAAAGGAAAACGCGCATGTAGAGGAGGAAAGCGTGCAAGGCCAGCATGCAAGAAGACCTAACTATGTTAGGGTTTTGGTAAGAGAATATAATGGATGATGAGACAAAAACACATATAAATAGATAGCTAGGAGGTCTAGGTAGGGAGTCTGCTTATAGAGTGTTACTCGTGTGAGAAGGAGTAATTGGTCTGTAACACAACTGTAATCCGATCCAGTCTTGTAAGTTGTTGAGCTGTAGAGGGTCAGAAGGGTAGATCTTGAGGGTTAGATCATAGACTGAGGATCCTGGTGTGATCTAGTCCACCTCATAATAAATCTTGACCCGAATGAGGATGAGTTGTAAAGCGCACGACGCTGTAGTTTTAGAACCACCATAATAAAAGAGCATGAGAGCCAAATATTTGTGGACATAGCCCAAGAGGGGGTGAACCATGGTAACACTTGTGTTATGTGATTGAATGTTTGTATCCCTTTTACTGTCAATAAGTAGGTGTTATAATGATGTATGAATGAATTAATGGATCTAATTACGCTACATGCATGAATGAGAATGACGATATATTGCTCTAATAATTAGATAGAATTCACAACGTGCAATTCACAGATCCCCATTCAGTGCTAGATTGCAAGCATTTGAGCATTGCAGTCACCCATTAAGACTATATCAGGTGAGACTGCACAGTGCACTCTGTGCGTTGCGCTGCCTTCTGGTTTACTAGGAGGGCCGATAGTTTTAGAGGCTTTGCTGGATCTCCAGTAGATCTAAACCTAGGTCAAATCATGTTAAAGTTATAACTAAGATAAGAAACCAACAAATTTCATGTTGATGTTCATTGAGATTCATAATTATATGATCTTTGGATAAGTCTTATATACGCTACAAGGTTATATTGGATTTTAGAACTATTTTGTTCTATCTTTATTTCATTCATTATGGTAACTTATATTGCATTATAAAAAAATTGAATGTTCTTTCTATCCTAAAACTAACAAGCATTATCATTACAAAGTCCATCACCATATTTGCATTGAGAAGGATCTTACATGGTTTATTATACAAATTTGGAAATGCTTCAAAAAACTTTGTAATTTGTAAAACCTTGCAATAATTAAATTAGTGAATATTTGATGCGCTCGGATGTCGGATTAATCATATCACTCAAAGGGTTATAATTTTAGTAAATAACCTTGCCAAATGGAAATTCTAAACCCCATCATTCTTTGATTTGTCACTTGGGCGAGTACACCTTACTGTACTTTGCTATAATTTCGAATCAATGTGCATTTATATGAAGAATAAACATGTACGTATGATGCAACGTTCCTGGTCCTGATCCCGAAATCATCAAATTCCCTCTCTTTTAATGATTTTCGCCCGATCTCCCTATGCAACCTCATCTACAAGTTAATTTCTAAAGTAATCTCAAACCGGATTAAGCCCATTCTTAGCAGGTGTTTATCGGCGGAGCAACTCAGTTTCTTAAAAGGCAGAAGAATTCAGGAAGCTATCGGAGCAGCTCACGAATGCATTCACAGCATCAAGCAGATGAAACAAAAAGCGTTGGTAATGAAGCTCGACATCAACAAAGCTTTTGACAGCATTGAATGGGTATTCCTTAGGCTGGTGCTTCATGCTGTAGGTTTCGGTATCAAGTTGACAAATTGGATCTTAGCATGTGTTTCTAGTGCCAATTTTGCAGTTATCATCAATGGAGAGGCCACGAGTTTCTTTAAAAGTGAGAGGGGCCTCCGACAGGGCTGCCCTCTCTCCCCTTATCTCTTCATTTTGATCATGGATACCCTCAACATCCTTCTCAAAAAGAGCTTCTTCGAACACAAAATATCTGGCATCAAGGTGACTAAGCTCATAAGGATATTTCACCTTATGTTCGTTGACGACCTCCTTCTCATGACAAAAGCCGACCTAGCTGAGTGGTCTGTCATTCAGGATCTGCTCTCTCGTTTTTGCACGGTCTCTGGTCTTTCTATAAACCTCTCAAAATCTTTTGTCCACCACTGGGGACTCACGGAGCCGGAGCTACAAATCTACAAACGGTCCATTCCTTACACTTTCATTGACCTTAGCGAAGGATTGAGATATCTCGGGTTTCAGCTGAAGATTGGAGCCTCTTCCCCCGAATATTGGCAGTGGCTTATAAAACTTTATGAAAGAAAAAATGGAGGTTGGTGTTATAAATGGCTATCTCTTGGTGGCCGCCTCATCCTGGTAAAATCCGTTTTAGAAGGTTTGGCGGTTTACTGGATGTCCCTGGAGAGGATTCCATTAAAGATCATCAACACCCTCCGGTGACTTACCACCAACTTTTTGTGGAATGGACACGGGAAAAAACATAGCTTCCACCTCTGCAGCTGGGAGATTATAGCAAGGCCTAAAAAGGCAGGAGGCTGGGGCATAAAAAATTTACACATCTTCAATACAGCCCTCCTGGCTAGTACCTTTTGGAGAGCTCTTACACATGAAAGTATTTGGAATCGTATAATTGTGGAAAAGTACCTTGGCTCCTTGAAACTTTCTGATTGGCTTCGTAAGCCATCGTTACATCTAAAGTGGGCCTCCCCCTTCTGGAAGGGCCTTGTTGCTTCTTCACCCATCATCCCCCATTGGCTCAGGTGGAAGCCAGGTTCTGGCACTGAGATCAAAATCGGTAGGGATATGATCGTAGGGCTGGAAGACAGTTCGCTTTTACACCCAGACATGTGCTCTGAACTTTTCTCTCTTAAATTATCTTATCTTGCACAGATCAAGATACCGACTGGATCACCTTCCCTTCCGGATAATTGGATGGGTGTTAGGGATTTGCCTTTTATTGGGCGGAGGGCTATTGCCTGGAATCATTATACCGCCGAACTAAAGTGCGCTGGCATTACCCTGGATGAAGAGCCCGATTCCCTGGTGTGGGCAGGGGGAGATGCCTCCAGCATCCCTTCGGTTAAAAACATTTTTGATGCTCTAATGTCTTTAGAAAATCTTGTCCCCAATCTGTCCTGGCATCAACAGGTATGGAAATGGAAAATTCCCCTTAAATACAAACTTTTTGTTTGGCTGGCGGGCATTGAACGGATTTTAACTTGGGACTCCCTTCGCCGGAGAGGATGGGAAGGTCCTGGCTTCTGCACCCTCTGCCGTCATGCTCCGGAAGACATTCACCACTTATTGATCCATTGCGAGTTCTCAAAGGAAGTCTGGAGCAGATTGCTAACACAGTTCAATCTTCCTTTCTCCTGGAGTGGAGACACTATCACTGATTGCTTCAACTCCTGGCAATTAAACAAATCCTCGCCGACTTGCTTGGCTGCCCACATCAGCTGGCATTTGTGGATTGAGCGAAACAGAGAATTGTTCGAGAACAGGCCTCCATCAACATTGGCGGTTATCTACAGGGTACTAGCAACCTTTTCCTGGCAACCGTCTACAATAAAGCCTTTTATTTATAAAGAGATTGACCTTAGACTGCCAGTTGGTTTCACCTTGGCTTGCTTTGATGGAGCAGCCCAAGCCAATGGATCCTGCTGTGGGGCTGGAGGTTTCTTCAGAGCTCACCCGGAGAGAATCACAAAATGGAGTCTCAACTGCGGACCGGGAACAAACAC
>JASDQU010504883.1:38210-49881 GCA_032191745.1 Picea mariana | reverse complement strand
CAAATCCGATCATGGAGTTGCAGAAGAAGAACAAGAAGTTTCTTTGGATCAAGAAATGCGCGAAATATTTTCGGAGGCTCAAAGAGTTGTTGACAATGGAAACAATACTAAAGGTCCCTAACATGGACGCGGACTTCTTGGTATGCAATGATGCATCCAAGGAAGGCTCAGGCAGAGTCTTGATGCAAGATAGTCAAGTGATCACTTACATCTTGAGGAAACTGAGAAGGCATGAGGAGAACTATGCGACGCAGGATTTGGAATTTTTATCCATTGTATATTCCTTGAAGGTTTGGAGACACTACCTTGTTGGATGAAAATTTAAACTAAAGATAGACCACTGTGGACTACAGCACATCTTTACGCAAATCGACCTGAACGCGCGACAATGGCGTTGGTCGGAATTTCTTAGCGAGTACGACTTCGATATTACTTACATAAAAGCAATAGTGAACCAAGTGGTAGATGCATTGAGTCGGAGACCACGCATCTTTTTGGTGTTTCCTCTTCAGAGGAATCTACATGAAAAGATTCTAACTTTACAGCGTGACTATGACTGGTACAAAGAGGTCAAGGATTTTATCGGACAAAACACAATGATGATACCAATATTTGAAGGATTTGTGTTTAACGACGATGGATTATTGAGGTTTAAAAATCGGATTTACGTACCACCGAACGACGAGTTGAGAATATTGATCCTAAACGAGGCTCATAGAGAAGTATACATGGCTCACTTGGGAGTCACGAAGATGAGGGAAGACCTTAAACCCTTATTCTTCTGGAAAGGAATGAAGGTAGACATAGTCAACTATGTGGCCAAATGCCTAGAATGTCAATAGGTAAAGGCTGAACATAGACATCCTGCAGGATTACTATAGCCACGAGTTATTCTAGAATCGAAATGGGAGGTTATTTCGATGGATTTTATTGTTGGATTTCCACTGATGGAAAGGAGACATGATTTGATTTTCGTAGTAGTCAACACTCTAACGAAGAGTGCTCATTTCATTCCTGTGTATACGACGTATCAGGCACTTGACATAGCTAGAGTTTTCAGCAGTGAGATTGTGAGGCTGCATGGCATGCCTAAGAGGATTATATCCGATCGAGGATCGGTTCTTACTGGACAATTTTGGACTAGTTTCCAAGAGGCCTTGGGAACCTAACTTAACTTCAGCGCTGCATATCACCCGGAGACTGACGGGAAGACCGAACGAACGAACCAGAACTTGGAGGACATGTTGCGCATGTACGTGATGGACCAACAAAAGCGTTGGGAAGAATTCTTGCCACTGGTATAATTTGCTTATAGCAACAGTTACCAAAGCACCATTAAGATGGCGCCTTTCGAGTTTCTTTAAAGGTGACTATGTCGGACACCTTTGAGTTGGGATTGACTTGAGGATAGGGTCCTAGTGGGACTAGAAGTGATCCAAGAATTGGAAGAGAAAATCCAAACAATAAGACAAAAGATCAAAAAAGTGCAGGATCGACAGAAGAGCTATGTCAATGCGCACCGTGTTGACTGTAGTTACAAAGTTGGCGATCGAGTCTTCTTGTGGGTAAAACTGCATAAGAGTTCTATAAAGTTTGGAAATGGAGCTAAACTATCTCCTAGGTTCATGGGACCTTTCGAGATTGTGGAGAGGAAGGGGCCCATGGCCTATCAACTAGCCTTACCTGATTCTTTGAGGTGTATGCAGGATTTTTTTCATGTATCTATTTTGAGACATTATATTAGTGATCCTACACATGTTATTGACATGAGTTCCTTGTAGGTATCAGACGAGGGGGCGTTCATGGCTGAGCTAATCTGCATCCTAGATCATCGCATTCGACAGCTACAGTGTCGAACAGTAGATCGGGTCAAGGTCTAGTGGGACAACTATAGTCCAAACTCGATGACCTGGGAGGACGCATATGATATGCGCCAGCAGTTTCCATTTTTGTTTGATAGATAGACTTATGATACTGTGATACACATTATTTCATCACTTGTATACTGTGAAACTTCGGGACGAAGTTTAGACCAAGAGGGGGAGTATGTAACAACTCGCTCTTGCGCGCACTAAGTGAACTTATTCCTTGAGGACACTTGCTCGCAAGTGATCCGGTTAATTATACTTTTGGGCATTTGATTATGATTATGAGGTGTTATGCATTGATGACATGTTATTTTGTTGCATTGACATAGACATGTGTTATTGACTCAGTTTTCTATGAGTGTACAAGATTTTGAACCCCGAGGATGCAGAGGCATCGATGCGACCCCTTGGACTCCGGATCGAGTCAGGGAGTGGACTATTTGGGTTTGAATGTTGTATATATGAAATTTGTGCATCTGATTAGATGATATGATTATGGGTATGTTCTGACATGATTCGTTGATGATGCAGGCTAACGATATCTTTCTGACCAGACGCACATGTGGAGTAGAGGGGCCACGCACGACTACTAGAGACATTGAGGGAGAGGTGTGGATAGCAGCCCTGCCATATCCTACTAGAAATCCCACCATGGCTCAAACTATAGGTTAACGACTACCTAGTTCAAGAAGACCCACGATGTCGTAAAGGCTAACTGCGACAATTGCTCACAATGATTCTAAGGGGCACGCAATAAGGTAGGGGCCTTATTCCTTAGAGGCCTTTAGTCTCCCACAAGATCACCTAGCGAAGTATTGACTCCAAGGGTTTTTTATGTCTACCAATTCAGTCAAGAGGCAAGTGGCACCCTTGGAGCACGTAGTGCATCCTAAAGGGAATTTCGAGCAAGAAATTTGGAAAGAGGTAATTGGCACCCTTGGAGCACGTAGTGTGTCCTGAAGGGCACGTCGTGCAAGGGAAACAGAAGGACGTGAGTGGCACCCTTGGAGCACCTAGTGCGTCCTGAAGGGCACGTCGCGTTGTTAATTAATAAATGGATAAACCTAGATGGCCTTAGGACAAATAACATGATAAGGAAGATTTAAAACATTCCCCTAATCAAATGTCACCCAGCCTAGGAAAATAAAGGCTAGGTCTAAATGATACTTGTGATAAAAAAAATTATCCATTTAAAAAAAAAAAATACTAATGATAATCATCATTATCATGTGACGAGAAGGGGGTAAGTAATTCATTTAATTTATAAAAAAAAAAAAAAAATTGCACTATTGTTTTGCTTGTAGTCGTAACGAGAGGGTCGTTACATATGGTATTAGAGCGAGGTTCAACTTGCGACTTGGGATCACTACGGCTTTTTTTGATATGATATTTGATTATATTGTTGCTAATTAAGTTGACTTGTTTTGTGCAGGAAATCATGGTTAGAGGATGTCGCGGAGGCAGACAATGGGGTGATAGGAGAGGAGGCACAATGCCTCCAACAGAATCCATGCCTGAGGGGTCCAACCCCCAGAGAGATGAACAGGTTGTCGAGTAGAAGCAAATAGCAGTGGGTGATGTGGTTGGAATGATGAGATATTTTCAGTGCATGTCTGAGGCACTAATCAGTCATTTGGAAAGAGATGAGGCCAGAGAGTCGTCACCCCCTGAGGGTCCACCGTGCGCTCCAATCAGTAATGGTAGCATTCACCGCAAACTCAAGAAATTTAAATTTCTTGATTTCTTTGGTGCCTCGGACGGCGCAGTCGTCGAGGCATGGTTGGAGAATATGGAAATGTGCTTTGCACTTCGCGACCATATCTCCAACATGAAGGTATGCATGATGTTCTTTCAACTAAAGGGGAGCTCTCTTCTATGGTGGAAGACGCTCCTGCAACAACTGAACATGGTCATCGAAGACGTGTCATGGGAACTGTTCGAGGAACGGTTCAGACAGAGGTACCTATCAGAGGAATTCATTAAGCATCAGCTGAACGTGTTCAATGCCTTACGGCAGGGCGGTCGTATGGTTCCCGAGTACGAGGCCCATTTTATAGAGTTTCTTCGGTATACGCCGCATCTTAATACTGAGATACTTAGGTTTAATAGGTTTGTGTTCGGACTTAATGGCAGCATACGTGAAAATGTTATCATTCTGATGCCTCAGACCTTGCATGATGTTGTCCAGAACACCCTCATAGTAGAGGAGGGGATTGTTAGCGGGGTTCAGAGCAGGACTCTAGCGAGACCGACAGGGTAGGTGTCATTTGGTGTGCAGCAACATCAGACACCAGCCAGACATACACCTAGATATCATGGCTTCCAGAGAGGATCCACTTTCACTACACCTCAGCAACCAGTGCCTCAGTAGTGGACACCTTATTGAGGACCACTGCATTAGTAGCAGCGTCGACCGCAGCAGCAGCAATTTAGGCCTGTTCAGCAGAATAGACCATGATTCCAGGCCAGTGGGCCATTATATTCTACTTCAGGTACCAGAAGTACTATATTGAAGAAGGGGTGTTGGATGTGTGGGGAGCCACACTACTAGCGCGACTGCCCAGTGGAGAGGACTAGAGCATCTAGATCAGCCAGACCCACTATCATGGGATATTTGGGCAAGGCCCATTAGATTCATGCAGCAGTGAATAACCGCCAGGTAGAGCACCAGTCGACTGTGCTTGAGACGTCAGGTATCATCACTGACCAGACCCTTAGTATTTTGATAGATCTTGGTGCTACCAAGAGTTTCATTTCTAGTGCAGTGCTAAAAAGGATTTAAGGTAAAGGCAGTCGAACAGGATGAGTTTAGCTTCATAGAGATGGCTTCGGGAGCCAAATAGAAGGTTGGAGGAAAGGTTATGGGTTGTGCCCTTAATCTAGGAGAGTTTGTCACTAGGGCCAACCTGTACGTCATGATCTTAGGATCTTATGACGTCGTGATCAGTATGGACTGGTTGGAATCACATGAAGCGATACTCAACAATAAGACGAAACGATTGAGCTTGGTCGATGATGAGGGACAAAGACGCGTGATTATAGGATGGAACTAGGGATTATCCCTAAGGTTCATCTCTTCTTTGCATCTACGAAAGAGCATGCACAAGGGATGTAAGCTTTATGTGATCCTTGCATTAAACAAACAGGGAGTAGTGAAAGGTCTAGAACACCTTCCTGTGCTGAGAGAGTTTTTGGATGTCTTCCCAAAGGAGTTAATTGGGATGCCGCCAGAGAGGGAATTGGAGTTTACTATAGACCTAAACCAGGAAATGAACCGATAGCTAGAACACCTTATCATATGTCGACCCCGGAGTTACAGGATTTGAGAATGCAACTGAAAGAGTTGTTGGACCTGGGACTGATACGTCCAAGTGTGTCACCGTGGGGTGTGCCTGTTATTTTCATATGAAGGAAGGATGGTTCATGGAGGCTCTGCATTGACTACCATCAATTGAACAAGGAAATAATCAAGAATCAGTATCCGTTGTCGAGGATTGATAATATGTTCGATAGAATGAAGGGTACGACGGTGTTCTAAAAAATTGATTTGTGATCAGGGTATCACCAGTTACATATCAAGGAGTATGATGTCCCTAAGACTGCCTTTAAGACGACGTTTGGACATTATGAGTCTATTGTCTTACCATTTGGACTGACAAACTCCCCAGGGGTATTTATGAGTTTGATGAACGGGGTGTTCCGTGAGTACTTGGACAAGTTCGTCCAAGTATTCATTGACGATATTTTGATTTATTCTCAGACGATGGAGGAGCATGATGAGCACTTGCACTTGGTACAACAGTGTCTGAAAGAGCACAAATTGTATGGGAAGTTGTCTAAATTCTCATTTTATCAATTGAAGATTCACTACTTAGGGAATTTCATCTCCGGTGAAGGTATTGCCATGGATCCAGCAAAGGTCGAGGCTATTATGGAATGGCCTGCACCAACGAATGTCCCAAAAGTGCGTAGCTTCATTGTTTTAGAAGGATACTATCGATGGTTCGTCGAGGGATTTTTGAAGATAGAAAATCTAATCACGGAGTTGCAGAAGAAGAACAAGAATTTTGTTTGGACCGAGAAATGTGGGGAAGCTTTTCGGAGGCTCAAAGAGTTGTTGACAACAACACCAATACTAAAGGTCCCTGACATGGATGCAGACTTCTTGGTATGCACTGATGCATCCAAGGAAGGCTTAGGTGGATTCTTGATTCAAAATGGTCAAGTGATTGCTTACATATCGAGGAAACTGAGAAGGCGTGAGGAGAACTATGCGACACACGATTTGGAATTGTTAGCCATTGTATATGCCTTGAAGGTTTGGAGACACTACCTTGTTGGATGAAAATTTGAACTAAAGACGGACCACTGTGGACTACAGCACACCTTTACATAAAGCGACCTGAACGCGCGACAACGACATTGGTCAGAATTGCTTAACGTATACGACTTTGATATTACTTACATAAAAGGAACAGTGAACTGAGTGGCAGATGCATTGAGTTGGAGACCACGCATATTTTTGGTGTTGCCTCTTCAGACGAATCTACGTGAAAATATTCTAACTTTACAGCTCGACGATGACTAGTACAAAGAGGTCAAGGATTTTATCGGACAAAACACAATGATGATACCAAGATTTGAAGGATTTACATTTGACAATGATGGATTATTAAGGTTTAAAAATCAGATTTACATACCATCGAATGACGAGTTGAGGAGCTTGATCCTAAATGAGGCTCATAGAGAAGTATACATGGCTCACCCAGGAGTCACGAAGATGAGGGCAGACCTTAAACCCTTATTCTTTTGGAAAGGAATGAAGGCATACATAGTCAACTATGTGGCCAGATGTCTGGAATGTCAGCAAGTAAAGGTTGAACATGAACATCCTGCAGGATTACTACAGCCACACATTATTCCAAAATTGAAATGGGAGGTTATTTCAATGGATTTTATTGTTTGATTGCCACTGACAGCAAGGAAACACGATTCGATTTTCATAGTAGTCGACACTCTAACGAAGAGTGATCATTTTATTCCTATGCATACGACGTATCAGGCACCTGACATAGCTAGAGTTTTCATCAGTGAGATTGTGAGGCTGCATGGTGTGCCTAAGAGGATTATATATGATCGAGTATTGGTGTTTACTGGATGATTTTGGACTAGTTTCCAAGAGGCCTTGGGAACCCAACTTAACTTTAGCACTACGTATCACCTAGAGACTGACGGGTAGGCTAAACAAATGAACCAGACCTTGGAGGATATGTTGCGCATGTACGTGATCAACCAACAAAAGCGTTGGGAAGAATTATTGCCACTGGTAGAATTCACTTATAACAACAGTTACCAAAGCACCATTAATATGGCGCCTTTCGAGTTTCTTTACGGGTGACCGTGTCGAATGCCTTTGAGTTGGGATCGACTTGAGGATAGGGTCCTAGTGGGATGAGAGGCGATCCAAGAATTGGAAGATCAAATGAAAATAATAAGACAAAGGATCAAAGAAGCGCAGGATCGATAGAAGAGTTATGTCGATGTGCACCATGTTGACCATAGTTACAAAGTTGGCAATCGAGTCTTCTTACGGGTAAAACAACATAAGAGTTTGATCAAGTTTGGAAAGGGAGATAAAATCTCTCCTAGGTTCGTAGGACCTTTCAAGATTGTGGAGAGGAAGGGGCCCATGGCTTATTGACTAGCCTTGTCTGATTATTTTCTAATCCACATCCTGGATCATCGCATTTGACAGCTACAGTGTCGAACAGTAGATCGGGTCAAGGTCTAGTGGGACAACTATAGTCTGCACTCGGTGACCTCGGAGGACGCATATGATATGCACTAGCAGTTTCCATTTTTTTTTTATATAAAGACTTATGATACTATGATACACATTATTTCGTCACTTATATACTATGAAAATTCAGGACGAATTTTAGACCAAGAGGTGGAGTATGTAACAACCCGTTCTTGCGCACACTGAGCAAACTTATTCTTTGAGGACACTTGCTCGCAAGTGATCCGATTTATTATACTTTTGGTCATTTGATTATGATTATGAGGCATTATGAATTGATGACATGTTATTTTGTTGCATTGACATAGAAAGGTGTTATTGACTCGGTTTTCCCTGAGTGTGCAGGATTTTGGACCCCGAGGATGCAGAGGCATTGATGCGACCCCTTGGACTCTGGATTGAGTCAGGGAGTGGACTATTGGGGTTTGATTGTTGTATATATGACATTTGTGTATATGATTAGATGATATGATTATGGATATGTTCTGACATGATTCGTTGATGATGTATGCTGACGATAGTGTGTCGACCAGACTCACATATGGAGTAGAGAGGCCACACATGACTACCAGAGACGTTGAGGGAGAGGTGTGGACAACAGCCCTGCCACAGCCTACTAGCACTCCCGCAATGGCCCGAACTATAGATTAACGACTATCTAGTTCGAGAAGACCCACGATGTTGTGAGGGCTGACTACGACAGTCACTCACGATGATTCTAAGGGGCGTGCAATAAGGCAGGGGACTTATTCCTTAGAGACCCTTAGTCTCTCACAAGATCACCTGGTGGAGTATTGACTCCAGGGGTTTTTAATGTCTACCCAGTCAGTCAAGAGGTGAGTGGCACCCTTGGAGCACGTAGTGCGTCCTAAAGGGCATGTCGTCCAAGAAATTGGGATAGAGGCGAGTGGCACCCTTGGAGCACGTAGTGTATCCTAAAGGGCACATCGCGCAAGGGAAACAGAAGGAGGCGAGTGGCACCCTTGGATCACCTAGTTCATCCTGAAGGGAACGTCATGTTATTAATTAATAAATGGATAAACCTAGATGGACTTAGGATGAATAACGTGATAAGGAAGATTTAAAACATTCCCCTAATAAAATGTCACCCAGCCTAGGAAAATAAAGGCTAGGTGTAAATGATACTTGTGATAAAAAAATTATCTATTTAAAATAAATAAATACTAATGATAATCATCATTAATCATGTGACAAGAAGGGGGTAAGCAATTCATTTAATTTAATAAATAAATAAAACTTTTGGGGGATAAATTTTTAAAAGGGAAAAAGGGGAAATAATGGTTTTGTCTCATATGTTAATTAAAAATTTATTAACTAAAAAGGAAAAAGGGAAAAAGTTAATTTTCTACACCTGGAAATTTGAGTTTTAAATGAAAAGGGAAAGAGGGAAATCTAAAAGAATAAGGAAACTAGAAAAAAGTGGGAAACATAAAAAGAAAGGGGAAACACAAGGAAAAAGCAGAAAGTCTAACTTAGTAAGGTATCTGGCATTTAATAACTTTCTAAACTAACTCAAATGGTAAATTAGTAAGGGGGAAAGTCATTAAAACTTGTAAGGGAATATGGGGACACCTAGGAGCGATTCTAGGAATGATTTTAGGTGGGTGAGGGAAATAGGGGTAGTTAATTAATTAAGGAATTTAATTTATGGTGCAATGAAGGGGATGGGTGACACTTGTATGAGGAGGATTATTATGAATTAAAATTTCTGAACAATGAATTAAAAGGGATTTTGGGAAATGAATTGACTTAGAAAATCTATATAAAGGAGGGAGGAGGAGAATGATGGATCTCTTCTGTTATGTGTAACATTACACTGTAGAATTTTATACTTGACTGACTTAGCTTGTGGGAGTTGGGATACCCATCTCAGTGAGGAGTGGTAGCTCAACCTTGTGAGGCATGCTGGGAGCTAGTTGTTTCTCTGGTTAGTGTGTGTGGCCCCTTTGCGGCTCGGGGGGCTAAGGGGGGAGAAGAGTACCCCTAGCGTTGGTTGGGAGGTACCGGTGAAGTCTCATCGATCGAAAAGAGGGAGATGCATGGAGCATGGGGGGAAACAACTCAGAGCGGGCTACTTGGGATACGGTATGCTTCATTTATTTGTACATGGTAGATTATTAGTATACTTTACGCTCTTAGTCTGTATGTTTAATTGGGTAAATAAAATGATTGACTTAGCATTTTAATTGATGATTGATTTTCCCCATAGCCTTAAGCTCGTTGTTGATTGATTCCCTTGGCTTTCAATCCCTGCATGTCTTGACCATCCTATGGTTTTATTGATTTGTGATGATTTGCGCTTTATAATTTTTTGCCTTCATCCCTAACTCATCAGTCCATGCCTGAGTAGTCGGTCAGAAGCCTAATCTACGGTCATCACTTCGATGTTAATAGACCTATGGATCTAAATGCCCTGCTTTTCTGTGCATGGATGATGAGTGAAGAATTTTCCTGCCAGTCGTCTAGCCCTGTTGGTTTTTCCAGGTAGCGTGTTGTCTTGTGCCTTGATGTGATTAATTAACCCTACAATTTATTGGTTGATGGCGAAGTTTTTTTTAACTCTGTGTTTTTATATCTTGCTGGATTTTCACTGGTTTATTTACCTCTGCACTCTACTTGAAGACGATNCAGACTGCTTTCGTTGCTTGATTAAGTCTATTGTTCGTTTTGTTTGCCTCGTGATTTTCCACTTCTTCGGTTGCATTTCATTTGATTTGGGGGCGAAATTTTGCCCAGCGAATTTTTAATTTTGGTCAGATTGTTTAGATTGCCAATGTATATCGGATTGAGACAAATTATACTTCTAGGCGTTTTCCTTTTTATAAGGATATGAACTCAGTGGATTAAATTATTGAATGTTTTAACCTCAGTGAATTTATTGGAATGTTAAACTCATCTTTCATGACCCTTTACCTCTGCAATTTGTAACCATGTATGGTTGTAATAACTTTTCCTCTGCAATTGTAATTATGTAATTGTTGTAATACCAATTCCTCTGTGATTGTAATTATGTAATTGTTGTAATACCAATTCCTCTACGATTTGGGATTGTATGGTTGTATTTTCTTAAGGAATTGGATAGCGATTAGTCACAGGTCACCTTGATTTTAGGTAGCGAACTGTGGTGGGTCAGTAATCCTAAAAAAAAAATTACCACAGTAAATTCGTGACAGCGAGTTAGTTACAGCGATGTGTAATGGAGTAAATCCTTCAGTTTTTTTTATTTTGTTCTACTATGAATAATAATTAATGTGGAGAAAGAATAACATATGGATGTGCCTAGAATAGAGCCCATTAATTGAGACCATGATATCCTACCTGGAGGGTGAATGTAATTCAACGTTTTTATTTTTGATTGCTAGCATTTCGCCCAGCACATTCGGACTGCGTGTATCACTTTTGACTGAGTTTTGACTGGCAGTAAGGCCATGCCTTGTGATCACAGTGATAATTTTCTCCTTGAATGCATGCTTCTTGTTACTCTTGAACCCCTACGAAATTTTTCCTTGATTGCTTGCAATTTTCCTTTCGATAACTAGCAATTTTTTCCAGATGTTAAGACCACGATTTCCACTTGTTGCCTGGCAATGGTACCCTCATTAGGAATGCGTTCCATTAATGATGGCCTACGTTGAATGATTTTCCTCTTTTTAACATCATTTGACAATGAAATTATATTTATGATTGTTATGACTTTATCACTGACTGCGTATTAACATCTTTTTCCAGTAAGATTATATTAACGACAACCACCTTATTAATTGACTAGAAGATAGCACTCTCAGACTGTGATTCATGCCTTGTTGAAACAACCTCTTCTTTTTACATCCTTTAAGTTGTTTAGAACTACTTTTAATTTGATTAGAACATCCCTTAATATGATTAGACAGCCTTTACTTAAATAGACAACCTCTAGATTAACTTAGACTAGACTTGTCAATTTAGTTTTCGTATTAATTAAACCAGATTCATCCAATTAGAT